>WEKX01016149.1:3149-19956 GCA_013390025.1 Pitta sordida
GTCTCAGCAGGTCTCTAACTACCTCTTCCTGAATTACAGGGGGTTATATTGTACCCTGGCCCCATCGACCACTTCAGAGGACCAGTGGACTTCAGACAATCTGTCTTACTGTTGAAAACAAAGACAATGAGGGCATGAAGTACCTCTGCCTTTTCCTTATCTTCAGTTACTATACTCTGTATCCAGTATGTAGTGGAGGTTGTCACAGCCCTTCTTTTTCCCTTTAATGTATTTATAAAAACACTTATTATCCTTTACAGAAATAGCAAATTTGAGCTCTATCTGGACTTTTGCCTCCCTAATTTTCCTTCTACATGACCTAACAACATCCTTGAACACAACCTGACTTACCTCCCCCTCTCCTTCCAAAGGTGATATATCCTTTTTTTTTTCCTCAGACAGATCCAACCCTAAGTCCAGTGCCTCGTCTCTCAGTCTAACCTGAATCCTCAACCTGGAAGCTTTAACTTTTACAATGAGGGGATTGACAAACTAGCCTGGAGCTAAGCAGAAATTAGATTACTGAGGTACAAGGTTTTACTCAATACTAAAGAGATAGCATAAATAAGCTCTGTCTTGTGCACAAGTAAGGGAGTGAAAGACTTTTTTTCTGTGATTTTTTCCTTTTTTTTTTTTTTAAAGGATATAAATATTCTTATAAATCTATGCTGTGGGGCGTAAGAGACCATAGAGCTGATGACACTGATCCAGGAAAAAATTCATGGACACCTGTTAGATCGGTGCATAATACTACTCCTTTAGTAGATTTGCCACAGTGTGTTGGCACACATGCCATACATAATAACAATATAATAGCCCAAAGACTTGAAGGAACAGTCCAGTGCTCCAAGGAATATTTTTGCACACAGAATTGAGGTATTTTATGGTTATGCCAAGTTAACAATGCAGCAGATTCAAGTACCGTTTTTTTTTTTCTGTGTGAACAAGTCCAAAGATATTTCATACAGGCTTATTCTTATTCTGACAAAATATACAAAAGAACAAATGGTTCAATCTTTTCCACTAAATACAGCTTCAGGCATATAATTAGCAATCTAGAGGGGATGATTGCAAGTGAACTGGCATGAAAAGTTACACTGTTATCACAGATGAAGTTATAATATTTCATTATCATCCCATGATGCATGAATTAATTGATATTTATTCACAGAGGTGCATTGGAAATAATGGTGCCTTTTATGGTAATTATACCTATTTTTCAATCTGGGGGAGAAAAAACATGTGCCTCAAGCACTTAAAGATCTTCAAATAGCAGCTAACTACTTGCACCTACAAAAATACTGCAGTTACATGCATTTATTTTATATATGCCTGGTTCCCATAGCTGTACCTATGTACATATACGCAGTGTTTATGTCACATAATGATGTGTGTAAGAATACAAACACACATCTTGCAGGGAACACTGAATACCATGGAAGCATATGGAAGTTGAAAGTTTGCAGACACTAAGAAGGAGATAGCCAAGAAGACATGAATACATTTAGAAATATGCAAGTACTGCTGAGTTTCAAGTGGAAACTGCAGAGGATCTCTCTGCAGATTTGTCTGATCAAATGGAGCTTGAGACTGCACAACAGAAATATGACGCAAGATGCTCAACCCGGGTCCAAAAAGATCCTTCATTCCAAGGGTACTATGCCACAAGGAATGGACAGAATTCTTGGCTAACATACTTTTCATTTCTTTTTTCAAGAAGTCCTACTCTTCCTTCATGTTTTTCCCTGCTTTCTGCACTCATTAGATTTAAGTGCGTTCTTGTGTGGCTGGGTACAGGTATGATTTGTTTGTTTGTAGACAGGTGGTACTTTGTACCAGTATTGACTACATACTGTGTATGTTGATTTGATTGATGGTGATAATTTTAGCTTCTCTTTAAAGAAAAGTGTACCTGTTATTGAAACACTTTCAGGGCTTTTAAATATGCCAGTAGCATTATGTGTATATTCTTTCACAGATTCACAGATTGTTGTGAGTTGGAAGGGACCCACAAGGATCATCAAGTCCAACTCTTAAACCATACCACTGCCTACCCGGTGGGAATCGAACCCTGGTCTACCTGCATGACAGGCGGGGAGACTCACCACTGTACTAAAGTGGATTTTCTTCTGTCAGATCAACTGAGAAAGCTGCTGTTTTGGGATCTGGAGGACCCCACGTTGTGACTCTGTCATGGAGCACACTGAAGGGTCCCTTTCCTACACACCCCATTGTTCCCTTACCATCTCATCTACTTAGGAGGCAGTTTTGTCACCACAACTAACTGTCCAAAGGAAATTTGGAACACAGAAAATGTGCAAATTTTGAGGTCATGTGATAGTGACTTGCACAAAGAAAAAAACCAGTCTCGCTTTGCAGTACGCCCAAGACCCAATCGAGGGGCTCACTCTCAGACTAAGTATGTGTCTTGAAGAAAGGGACTGCTGCGAGTTTCTTGTTTATGTGCACGCATATTCCTCAAGAACCCAGTAATCCTGTGTTAGGCATTCTTACTCTGAATGCAATACTAAATGAAAATGTGATTCTCAGACCTGTTTAGCGGTGATTGAAACATGGTTGGATCATGTACTTGGTGGCATGATCTAGATATTAGGGAAGTGTGTTATAGGTAGGATGGGTGTTGGTAGCAGGATGGCAACAGGTTAGGTAACAGGTTAGGTTAGGTAATAAGTGATAGGTTGGACTTGAGGATCTCTATGGTCTTTTTCAACCTTACTAATTCTGTGATTCTGTGGTATGACTGTAGTGCACAGGCATTGACTGGAAAACGGCGCGAATATGCGAATATTTGCGTGAAAAAGACCTACAAATACACAAATATGTGAATCTGGAAGCATGGATAAGCGACATGTGACTGTGTTTGTTTTTAATCCAACCCATTTAATACATAAGATATTGAAGAGTAGGCACATAGGTGCCTGGTTTTTCATTGGGTAGATTGTCAACTTTATTTTCTGCTCAAGGTGGAATGCTTCTTGAGCTGGGACTTCAGAGCTGCAAATGTTTGATTATCATATCCTGTCTAAGCAGAAAATGCAGGCAACATCTTGCCATCTTGTGTCATTATACTATTCTATATTCATCGTTACCTTGCGTGTTTTTGCCTATGTATATAAATCACCGAGGAAACAAGGACGAGAATCACATCAAATAGTCATCAAAACTCATCCATCCATCCATCCATCCATAAAAACAAGGATAAAGAATATTAAAAGTATCCTAATAGACCTCTGTCTAACAACTACATTGGTTAAATTTGTTTGCAAAAAGGCTCAAGTGATAGAGATTTCAGTGTCTTAAACTATAACATTGTTACCTACCCTTCATGTCATAAAGTCTTAACTAACATTTATCCTGAATCCTCTTTGTTTCAGACTGTCTTTTAAAGAGTTCATTTCTCTCTGAAATGTAGTAGGTTATTCACAAGGAATATAAGGAAGAGATTATTCTCTCCTTGCAGTTTATGTTTATGTTAATTTAAACAGTACTGCACTCCTCTCCAATTTCCTCTGGACTTAACAGCCATGTTTCTTAAAATCTTTCCTCACTGGTCATACCTAAATTTATCAATCTTTTCCTCTTCTCTATCTCTGTCTTTCTTTGACCATAAGAAAGACAGTTTTATCATTGCTGAGTAGCATAGAAAGATTTATTCCTATATGATGTTTCCCTTTGTACCTTATACACCCCAATGATATTGCTTTCCAATGTTAATGTGGCATTTTGGGTTTGTGACTCACTGTTCTTTTCAGGTCCTCCACTCTCAAACTACTTCCTGGCAAGTTTTTCATCATTCTGTATTTGTGAGGTTCATAATTTTTGCTAAAATATATAACTTTGTACCTGGTCTTATTGAATTGATTCATTTTTTTCAGAACATTTTTTCAATTTATCAAGATCATTTTGCACTTTAATTCTCTTCTTCAATTTTGTTACATCCTGGCCAGTTCTGGAGCATCTACAGATTTAATAAATTCATATTTTATTCCTTTACCCAAAGCCATAAGTGAAAATATTGGCTAGGTGCAGGAGAAACTGGCTGAAATCTATTTATATATCCCTTTATTCTGACAGTTTTGTATCCATTCTGTAGCAGTTTCACTTAGTTTTATTGACTTGTTTATGAAAGTTTTATGCTAAGCTGTATCAAAATAGGCTTTGTGAGAAATATGACCTCTATGATTCCGTCCTTAATCCTCAACCAATTAAAACAGTTTGATATGATTTCTCCTTGTAAGGGTTCAAATAGACTAGGATTCCTCAGCCTGGAAAAAATAAGAGGTCTAGTCTATAATATCCTGGAAATTAGGAAGGAAGTATAAAACGAATGATTGTTCACTGTACTTGAAAAGGCAGATGCGTCTTCTGACAAGGTTTGGAGGCCATGGCTGACTTCCACAGTTCCCCCATTTGGGTTCTCATTTCTCTGTGCCTGGGGCTGTTATTGCTCATCCTCTCCTTGTGTGGGAGCATCATTACAGTAATAATTTTCTTTACAGGTATTTGTTGGTGATAAATAAAATTTGATATATCAAAAAGGATTAATGAAATGCTACAAGTTTATTAACTTCATCCCAGGAGAGTTAATACATTAAAGCAAGCCAGTTACTTATTTACAATAGAATTTCTGAGCCAGTGATGTTTACCAGGCCCTAAAGAACTGTTTTCTGGTCTGTACCATCTCTGATTGAAGAGATTTGCTTGAGTCCCCTTGAGAGCAGCACAGCCTAGATGAAGACTAACAGGCTGTGGTTATGAGGAGTCTACAGATTGCCTGATTTGAATCAAGTGAATATCTCAGGGCTAATGCATATCTGATCAGTGGAGAAAAAGTGTAGAGGCTTGAGGGAAATAAAGTCTTTCTGTATCTCAGGATCAGATAAGGGAAGAGAGAAAACACCTATGGACAGATATTTTAAAAGGTATTTAAAAGATACTGAGTGAAGTCTTATAGGAAGATTTAAACATCAGTTCACAGGTTCACAGGTTATTCTGAGTTGGAAGGGACCCACAGTATCATCTAGTCCAACTCCCAACAGAAGAGTTCTTGTGTTAGTGATAAAAACAGACCAGTCACTCATCTATATGAAACATCACATATGTTTCTGAGTTATTCAAAATAATCAAGGAGAAAAAACCAACAACTTCTAAGGGCAATATTACACTAAAAAAAGCCAATGAGCATAAGTCTGTCACCAAGATGAAGTTTAAAGTGGAGTCTCATTTCAACTGTTACATTTCACAAAATCACAGAATACAGAACACAGAAGGGACCCACAAGGATCATCTNGAAACATCACATATGTTTCTGAGTTATTCAAAATAATCAAGGAGAAAAAACCAACAACTTCACAGGCTCACAGGCCCCTCCGAGACAGGCTGGACTCACAGGACCATCCAACCCAACACCCCCTAGCTAGACCATGTCACTGAGCTCCTCATCGAGTCTTCTCTTAAACACCTCCAGGGACGGCGACTCCACCACCTCCCTGGGCAGCCCATTCCAATGAGAGATCACTCTCTCTGTGAAAAACCTCTTCCTAACATTCAGTCTAAACCTCCCCTGGTGTAGCTTAAGGCCACATTTCAAATGTTTGCTACTGAACTAAGACAGGAGACCTCTTCTGAACTCTGACAACACTCAGCAACCAAACAGTACTGAGCTAATCACATTGCTTGGTGCTTTTTTGGCCTTTCATCAGGGAAACTTTGTCTTTTTTGCTTTTAAACTGTAAATAAAACCTTTTAGGGAAACTATCACATGGTTTGTGTTGTGTTGTGTGGATACATCATTCCATGTTGACCAGACTAAGCTAGCCTAATCACCTTTATAACTAATAAAAATCCTACCAACAAGGCTACTTTCTATTTTGATTTATAATCTTCTATCTTATTCATGCCTTAAAATCAGTCTTGGGTATACAAAGCTTCATAGGAAAACAAGATATACTATATTCTTTTCTGTTTGTTATTAATACATAATATGGGGGCCCAGAGCAGCACAGAAACATCTGCAAAGCATTCTGGAAGAAAAACAAAGGATTGCTTTTCTCAAATATTATTTATCCAGTAAAATTATATTAATCAATAAATTAAATTAACAATGATAATTTTCTTATAATCTACCTGAATCATTATGTAGATTAGTCTTTTATGTTTCATTTATAAGAATTTTGATAATCTTCTTATTCTGATGTATTTGAGTAACCTGAGACACAGAATGGTAACTTTTTATTTATTCTTCTTTTCTGTCAGTCTCATATTCTCATTAGAATCTTGTTACCTGTGCCAAGACAACAACATTCTAATTTATCTGTTTTTCTGTTCTCTGGTAATGAATTAACGATGATAGGAACCATATCAACTGAAGTAAAAACTTCATTAATCAAGAACAATATTTCAGTTTCAACTGTACAATGTGAAATTGCCTTCAGTAACAAAGTCTTCCACAGAACAATTGCATATAACTAGAACACAGAAAGCAGTTAAGCTGAACCCTGGCGCAGAGGAGTCTGTATTTCAAACAAAATGTTGACCAGATTTCCAGGTTAGGAATAATAGTCAAAGTGCTGAATAACACTCAAAAGCTTCATCGGTTTCAAGCAAACATTTGGCAATATTCACTGTGATTCATCCTGAAATGTTATTCTAAGCCAACCAACATAGTTCACAATATCAGAGCTCTGTTTAAAAGAAAAGTTTTCCAACTGAAATGAGCCACCTAAAATATAGACAACTGCTCTAAGAGAAGTGTCTGTCCCATCACTCCGTGTTCTTGGCATTGTCAACAGTTTTGGTATTATGAAAAGATGACTCACTGAAGGTGAACCTGTGAACCTGTGAACCAGACATAATGGCCTAGAGTATCTGGGTTACAGTTTAGCCCTTCTAAATAAAATCTCACTTAACATGTGAGGATGCTGGCCTACCTAGTCTTGCAAAAAGTGTGGAGTTAACAATCAGCTTTGACAAAATTATGTAAATGACATCTCATCAATTTACCATTCAAGAAGTACTTTAGATGATAAGAGAATTCAGAAGTGAATTAACAGTGGGAGTAAACATCCTAGCCAGAAATAACAGCTGTCTGAGGCTTTCTGTAAGCGGCAAACTACCTCATCTGAAGCACATGAACTGAAGGGCAACTCAATTACTGTGTCATCTAATGAGAAAGGAAGACAAGAAGTGACCAGCAAGTGATTTGAGCTCACTGTGAACATTTTTTTTATTATTAAAGACAAGGACAGGAGCTTTTTCTGGGTAATAAGGCAGAACTGATTAAGAACTGACTAAGACAGAGAAACAACTTAGATGGAATTACTGTAAAATTGGAGAGTTTGTGATTCATAGGAAAGAGGGAAGAGAGTAGCAAAATAAAAATCACTTGATTTTTGAGGCAGACTGACTTCAATAAAGTCAGAAGTCTGAGAACCTCATGAGAACCAAGTGTCAGTGTACATGACACAAAGGGAGATGTGAAGAGAAAGGACATTTGTTCTACATTTGTTCTACAGGAAGGGACACTGAAGGACACCAAGAAGCCTGAAATGTATCGTTGTTCTATTACTCAGTTCTCAGTTAAAAGGTCAACTGCAAGTATAGGACTAGCACAATTAATATTGGCAGCTAAAAGGATTCTATATCAGCCTGGAATAGCAAAAGGAGAATACACAGTGCATAGGACTCAGTTTTCTTACTTGGGTTCCTAAACTGAAGAGAAGGTGGAATTTATAAAACCAACACATCAAGAGTACAGGCATTTGGAAGACAGCTGCAAGCAGTGGTTGGATTATGGAGAATGAAAGAAAAATAGATAGGACCTTTGACCTGTCTGCTTTTCCTCCCTTTTTCTTAGGTATTTTTTTAGTTATTTTTTGAGACTTTTATAGTTGAAAGCATTCTGAAAGCCTGCCTACTGCTCTGGCAATATGCATATTTCAGCTTTGTTTTACAGCTCCCAGGATGAATACACACCACTTTTTCTCTGTTGAGCCATCTTCTTTTGTGGTGATGCTACATCTTCTGACTAGTTCTCACTTTATCAGGGAATAAACAACCCTAAGATGAAGCTTAACATACATCAAGTTAAATATCTAACTGTGACTGTGATGAATAACTTTACAAAACACAGAATATCATGTACAACTCTGCTTTTATTTTACAAAGGAAAAATATTCTCCAGACTTTTCTGTAACATACATTGTTTTGAAGTTCCAAAATTAATGTTAATGAATAGATTCTTTAATTTTTTTTTGCCTACACTTCTACATAATAAGCCTTTGCTCTCTGTGGGGTAAAAGGGTCAATGCATCTCTAGAAGAAAGTAGCTATGATTTCACCTAAGAGGACACTAGAGTTGCAAGACACAACATGCTAATATTATTTTTTGTTTTCTTTTTTTTTCCCATTGCAAAATTATTGTACCCTAATTTTTGTGATGACTCTGTGCTGGTCAGCTATGATTTAAAAAATTGATAAAATACATAAATATTATAATGGCTAATGAATAGTATCAATGAGACACCAAATGTTATTAATAAATATTTTGAGACAAAACCAGATCTTAATTGGAAAACAATATTGAACAGAGTGATATCATAGAGTCAAAGGACATTCTGAGTTGGAAGGGATCCACAAGGATCAAATCCAACTCTTAAATGAGTGGCCCATATGGGGTTCAAACCAATGACCCTGGTGTCATTAGTACNACACTTTGAAAAGCCAAAAGTATGTTGGGAGCATACCTGAAGTAGATTTAGATGACTCTATGATATATGGGGGGAAGGCAGGTTTTCTGGGAAGGTGTTAAGCTATTCAAAATATCATATTTGACCTCCAAAAAGAGCTAGCTCATTGCAGCTAACAGGATGCAAAAATGTTGAAAGAAGCCTACATCCTCTACGAAAAGCAATGAAAGAAGTGGCTGTGACAGCGGGAGTTAAAAAACAGGCTGAAGGTTTTCTTTGGACCTAGACACTTCCCGTGTTGGCCTCAGGATTAAATTTTTATCCCTTCAACCAGGAAACTTCTCTCACCAGATTATCACCTCAAACAGAAAAAGTGAGATTCCATCTAGGTCATTTGGAGGCTGCTATTTACATGCTGTAAACATTTACTGTGGATTTGTCAGTGTTTTCTGCTGGAATATCAAGCAGTCCTCTGCTTTGAAATGGTCTTCTCTAGTAAAGTTCTTGCTATTAATTTTATTTCCTTTAAGAGCTACCAAGAAAAGTATGTTTTACTCAAAATGTTAGATCTGTGTGAGCATGACTGGAAGGCTAGAGTATGACCTGAACTTGCTGGCAACACAGAGACAATATATGGGTTATTTCAGTAAGAAATAAGGTATTCAGTTATGATGGCGTGATCTGTTAAAAATCCCCACCAAATTGTTTCTGAATCTTTTAGTGGTAAAATTTAGATAGGGACCAAAAATATTTGTTACTGACCTTATGAATGACTGCTGTGAATACAACTTTTTTAGCTGCATTCCAAGACTTCTTGCAAATAGGTTAATATATTTGGGAGGTAAGTACAGGAAAGTTTTTTGAAGGACTCTTTTTTCAGAACTGCTCTCATGTTATCCATGTGCATCCAGACATATGCAGTCTGTTGCAGCTGTTACAAGAGCAGTGTCTGAACCCTCACACGATTCGTGATCTGTGAACCTCTCCTCATGGAGAGGACCTGACTAGCTGTATTCTGTCAGATCAGAACAACTATGTCAGCAGGGTAAGCAAAAGGAGAAATACTGAACAGACTGCATGAGAACTGAAGTCATTATTGTGCCTGAAGAGGTTGGCAAAAATATCAGCTTTGAAAATTTGAAAGGTTTAGTCTATTGTTTAGACTCTCTACAGGAGCAGTACAGGGATAGAATTACCCAACAACCAGCTCACATCAGAGACTGCTGATAGAAACTTAAAGGACTTCTCCAACATGTACTCTTTTTCAAACATTTTTGAATGTTAAATAACTATGCGAAACTTTTCTCTAGAGAGAAAATAAAGTTAGAAAATATCAACCAGATATTTTTTCTGACTGGAAATATCAAGCAACATAAGCACCGCTAATTTTGGCTTAAGGAACCATTTTCACATGGGGTTTTTTTCAGTTTATGGAGTGCTTTTATGAAACAAAATTGTTTGCACTCAGTCTGTGAAATGTGATTAATTGTAGGTGACTTTGATGGATGCTGCTTTTGAAAGTGACGAAATTCAGAAGGGACTTAATGATTTGTTTATGAGCATCATATCCATAGATCAGAACATATATAACCAGGGCAGGGAAAAAATGCTAAGCACTCTGGGTATTTGGCTTTTAAAAATCCTTAGAAACAAGGTGGACATCGCAACCTTGATCAACAAGTGAATCTGTCAATCCTGAGTTCTCTCCAGAAGCTTCTGTAATACCAATGAGTCAGCTTTTCTGTGGCAGAAATGAGACGTTTAGGGCTTAAGAACTGAGCTATTCCCTTCAGGCCAACTAGCAGTTGAGGCTTTGAAAAAATCAACAATAGAATATCAAAAGCAAGAACTTCTTTGTTGGTGGCTCCTGGGTCCCTGAAAACACAGCTTGGTTGAGAGATGAGAAGTTGCCTCTTTTACAGCTCTCTGTCAAGGCCCTAAAAGACAGATGGTTTTGACTCATGGTGATTTAAGTAGTGACCAGCTCACAAAAAGCTCTTGGTGTCTTAAGAGAAAGATTCAGTGTCTTTCAACACAAAACCAGGCAAGCAACCAAATAAAAGAGCCAAATCCATTAAAAAGAACCCCAAACCAAAACCAAAAGCAGAAAACCAGGCTTTTTAAAAATGAAACCTCTTTTGCAATATCTAGCAGTGTTTATCAGGACTGTTGAATCTTGCTGTCCTTCTGGTAACAAGGCTTTGGGCCAGCCAGTGATGGAACATGAATAACAGTGAACATCCAGACTACCTGGGACCCAGACACCTGCTGGGGTGATTAAGGCTGCTTGTCTTGCAGAGAAAAATAACAGAGCCACAAGCACTCTCACCACCAGGTTCCTGAAACAGAGAAAAATCTGCAAAGAACAGCTTCAGCTGAATGCATAAAAGGCAAACATCTCACCCCTGTGCATTGTAAATATCTGATGTATGTGAGGCAGGATGATCCACGCAAAGGAAAAACGAATGTGCCTCTGCAGGAGAGACATGACTGCCAAATTTAAGGAATGCCAAGTAACTGCAGTTCTGTTGTCCAGGGATTATTGTGAAGTGTGAAAAAATATTACAAGACAAGGAAATCCAAAAGTACTGATGAATACATTGGGCTGATCTCAGTTATATTTCTTTAGAATGTTAAATAAAGCTTACCTTGTTAGAGATCTTAGTGTACTCAGTTTGGGGCAGGGTATTATCCAAGCTCTTTTCACACTTAAAGTCCAGGAAAACCTTGCACAAATGCCCTGTCTAAATTACAATACTTGTATCGTAACTAAATGTAGTAAAAGATGCACTTTTGGTAGACCAGAAAAGTATTTAAAAAGACATTGGACTTGATTTGAGATCACTTCTCTTCTTCCCTGGCTTCTCTTTTGAAATCTGAAACCACAAGAAAATTTTCTAACTCACAGGATATTCTGAGTTGGAAGGGACTCACAAGGATCATGAAGTCCAGCTCCCAAGTGAACGCCCACTCAGGGATTGAACCCACAACCCTGGAGCCATGGGGACCACGCTCCATCCACCTGAGTCCCCATTGCCTAGACGATGTCACTGAGTTCCTCATCCAGTCTTTTCTTAAACACCTCCAGGGATGGCGACTCCACCACCTCCCTGGGCAGACCATTCCACTGGGGGATCACTCTCTCTGTNCGCACTTCGACTTTTTAAATCTCATATTGTTCGAATCTGCCCATTTCTCTAGTCTGTCAAGGTCCCTTTGAAGGGCCCTTCTACCCTCTGGTTGTTCAACATTTGCCCCCAGCTTGGTATCATCTGCAAAATTGCTAATGGTGGTCTCCATTCCCCCATCTATGTAATCAGTAAAGAAAAAAACCCCTCAGTATAAGATAGATACATTAAGATGTTTTTTTAAAATATCGAATAATACAATTTTGCTTTAAATAAATTTATTCTTTATGGCTGCATTGTATTGCCCCTCTGAATTAATCTGTTGGTAGAAAGAAACACCATGGCAATGAAAGGGAGGAAAAAGGCTTTCAATCTACCACAGACATTTCACTAAGTAACCTGACAAAAAAATAAAATCTGTTGCAAAAACACAGGTTCAAGCTTGCTGAAATATGTTTGAGCAAGTCTGGGCATGTCCTAGGTGTTATATCTTAGTTTCATAAACTGCACCACCAGCCAATTGTGCTGCTCAAAACCAACAGAAAATAGTCAACTCTGTTCAGAAGAGTAGTCCTTGCCATGATGATGTAGAAAAATATATGGTAACGCACAGAGGCAACTGAGCAGGGCTTTTGCAGTAATTGAGTGTGCAATGTAATACCAGAGGCACTTTTGTTTAAAATTCGTAGCCTTTTTAGGAAAGGATAAACAGGTTGTGAATGTTCATACAAGTCAAAATATTTTCAGCAGTTGTATTTTGTGGAGCACACAGCAAGCCACGCTGTCTCTGTGCATTCAAGTGGTTTGCCAAGGCCATAGGCAGATGCTGCTTCCAAATTACTGACTAGAGGTGGTACTGTCCCTGCATCCCCAGCCAGACAGCTCTGCTGGCAGAGGGCACTGCTATTGCTGCAGGTAAAGACATCCCACATATCTTCACAGAATCACACAGAATCACAGAATATTATGAGTTGGAAGGGACCCACAAGGATCATCTAGTCCAACTCACCATCTAACGCCCGTACAGAGACCAAGAGCACATCCCAGATTGTAACACCAACCTAGATCCCTCACAGTCTAGCAGGCCACTCCGAGCCACTGACAGGTTAAAGTCAGGGGAGGTTTAGACTGGATGTTAGGAAGAGGTTTTTCACAGAAAGAGTGATCTCTCATTGGAATGGTCTGCCCAGGGAGGTGGTGGAGTCGCCATTCCTGGAGGTGTTTAAGAGAAGACTCGATGAGGAGCTCAGTGACATGGTCTAGATGGTGGGGAGTTGGACTGGATGATCCTGAGGGTCCCTTCCAACTCAGAATAACCTGTGAACCTGTGAAAGTCACCAGTGACTTTTCCAGATGAGATAGAGTTAACAGTTCCTTCAGCTGGCAAACTTTTGTGGAAACAGAACAGTGCAGCATTTGCAGACCACTAAATTGGTACCATCTTCAGCTCGTATAGGGGCTTGCAAAATGAAGATCTGTGATTTCTACACGTGGCCTCAAAACAATCAGCTATCTGGGAAGATCTCTGTCTTACACATCCAGGTTTATATGTAATGTGTGGCTTTAAACCTCTTGTCTAACATCATATCTATAAAAGGTCCACAGCAGTTGTATAATAATATAAAGAGGAAGGATTTTTTAACACAGCATTCACAAACATAATTATCCACAAATTTAGTGAATTACTGAGTGGTCCAAACCAAAATTTTCCTGTAACTGCTGTCATGGAGGGCTGAGTTCCATCACCCTTTTCGCAAGATTATTAAACTGAATTGTGGAACAATTAGGTTCTCTTCTCCCGATGGTCCAGAACAGCAGTGCACTCATGGTCATCAACTCTTTTTCCTAAACGATTTTGTCATGATCACAGAATCACAGAATCAGTAAGGTTGGAAAAAACCATAGAGATCATCAAGTCCAACCTATCACCTATTACCTAACCTAGCCAAACCTGTTACCTAACCTGTTGCCATCCTGCTACCAACACACCATCCTACCTATAACACACTACCCTAATATCTAGGTCATGCCACCAAGTACATCATCCAACCTTTTCTTAAAGACCTCTAGGGACGGTGACTCCACCACCTCCATTCCACTGAGAGATCACCCTTCCAGTGAAAAAGTTCCTTCTAATGTCCACTCTAAGACCACATAGAAACCATTTAACACTTTCGAGGAAATTTTTGCCTGAAGCCAAGCTATAAACCTGACAGGACATGTCCTAAAAACACTTCTTCCCCCATTGCTGTTTTAAATCTTCTTTCCTGTATTTGGTTGACCAAAACTCTGGATAATAATGTAGAAAAAGTCTTAAAAGTATGATACAGCACTGTGAGTACTTGTATTGCTTTTCATGTCTGTAACAAAAAAAATACTACTTTTTCAACATTTTTTTTTGTTCTCCAGAGACTCTGAAACCTTCATCTTCCTTCTTTGTGCCCACCAGCTTGTCTGTTTTAAATCCCTCTTTCTTTCTATTTGTGTTCATTGATTCATGGGGTTTGTGCAAGAGGCCAGCATAAAGCTGTGCAGAGAGGGTGTCATTGTAATTGAGCATCGATTATTTAAAGAGCACAGTTGTTACTTTGGTTGATGAGACAATCTCTCAGACTGACATCCACTCTGAGAACAGAAACTTGGGGTAATTTACCAGACTCTTTTTATACCCCTTATCAGGATTGGTTTTACCTTTTATAGATCTACAATTCTACAGTGGGGGATTAGGTCCCTGCAATGGATGCTGCATTTGGTGCTTCACCGAATGATAATCATAATGACAATGTTGTGATGATCAGATATCTGTAAATATTAACCTATAATGAGAAATATGTAAACAAAACACAAGTAAGCTTTTATATTGAAAAAAGAAATGTTTGGCTGTGCTGGGAATAACAGCTTTTTATTTCATCTTATTTCATTTCATTTTTTTCCCCGAGAAAACTTTCTCCCTTTCTATCATGCATCATCTTGATCTTCCACTCATGCTGACAGAGAGAGGATACAAATGATTTTTAGAGCTACACAAGGATAAAAATCAGCAGGGGTTATTAAGCTCTTTCTGAGGTGGAAAATGCTATGCTTCAACATCTGGTTAATAAATATTTATTTTGCTTCTATTTCTATGTGTGAGCGAGACCCCATCATGTTTATTTGAACAGAGAATATTATGCTAAAAGACACATTTCCAGGGGAGACTATATTAAAGAGTGTGTGTCATACCTTGGATGAAACTAAGTTTTTTAAGGAGTGAAACACCTTTTTTTTTTTTTTGTTTTTTGTTTTTTTTTTGTTTGTTTGTTTTTTGTTTTGTTTTGTTTTGTTTTGTTTTCTTTTTTTTTAAGCAGCTGAAAAGTATGGAAAAACTTTGAAAAGAAGCCAAATCACATCTTGACTTTTGGACTGAGATTCTTTGTAATCTATTATGAAAATAAAAGACTCTCTTGTCAGATGAGGATGCACATTGGCAGGATAACTGTATATACAACAAGTATCCTTACAAAGGGGTGACGAGAAGCACGTCTTTTGAGGGATGAATGTTTTGCGTAATGTGTTCTAGCCTTGGACATAAAACACAACACAGCTTTAAAGTATCTGTAGACTTGAAAGCTAGTTACAGGATATTCACACATTCAGTCAGTTCTGCTCTTGTTTTCACTCAACTGTCCCAAGTCAGCAACACACAGAAGAGAAATGAATATTTTAACGAAACATAATAAACAATAAGAAAATAAGATTAAGAAAATATTGCAAAATGTGGAAAAGGTGATGATGTAGCCCAAAGTCATTCATCTCAGCAGAAGGCTGGATACAAATGGAAAGGCCACAACAATCTCATTATAATCTGCGCCACTGAGCAACTTAAATACAGGGGCTGCTGCCAAAATCACCCATAATAAATGAATTAGATGTGTTCTCTGCCTGGGAAAAGCTGAGTGGGAATATATGTGCATCACGTGAGTAAACTGAAAAGATCTAAAATTTAAGATATTACACTGACAGAAGTTTTAGAATTACAAATAATAGTCATAGGTGAAATTTTGTCTTGATAACTGCAGCTGTAAATCCATGGATGGAATATTGTTAGCAGCTACTCAGATTTCTATTGATAGGGGATGCAAAAATAGACCGTTTTCAGCTGTTGTGTACTGCTAGCTGTTTCTGATGGGCAAAATGCTGAATATGCTCTGTGGTGTTGGTTGTTTTTAATTTGTAATCCAGAATTATATAGTGCAGTCATACGGATGTTTAATAATGGACTTATTATTGTGCTGAAATACTTGCTCACCAGGTGCAAACCAACATTTTATTCACCCTTGCATGCTGTGTGGCTTCCCATAGATCAAATAGCATTTATGCTTGACAAATATCCCAGTTAGTATCTAAGGTAAGATGATGTGCTTAGCAAGAGCTGCAGCCCATCAAAATGAAGGTTAATCTACACTGAGAGATGAGCTGTCAGTCAGGCATTCCTAGCAGGACTGCAGGAGTCTCAACAACCAACAGAAGTGACAGCCCTTTGGGGGCAGTTGATCTGTTTGTTGTTCTTTATTTCACTTTTTTCTTCTGAGAATAATAACCGACTTATGATACAGTTACTTCTTTTCTGGTGGTATAAAGTCAGCAGATTTTTTGGGAAACAAACATACAATTCCCATGCTAATCAGAGAAAAGTCTGGTTAGATTGGAGTCTGGACCCTGGAACACTTGTTCAGAGGTCACAAATCTCAGAGTTAGCAACGACAAGGCTGATGTTACGAGAGGAAACTAGCAGGCAAAAGCCAAGAGAGCTGCTATCTGATGTCTAGCTATTTGTGCCTGCAGAGCTCTGTATGAGAAAAGGAGGTTTCTTTGTCTACCACTATTTTTTGTTGTTTATTTTAGGGCTTCCTGCAGGAAAGAAAGTGAGTGTAATGAGAAAATGCTTTCTATGTGGGAGTTGAACAGACACTGGCAGGGAACGTTTAGACT
>WEKX01016155.1:5417-16049 GCA_013390025.1 Pitta sordida
GGCTCGGAGTGGCCTGCTAGACTGTGAGGGATCTAGGTTGGTGTTATGCTCTGCGATGTGCTCTCGGTCTCTGTACGGGTTTTAGATGGTGAGTTGGACTAAATGATCCTTGTGGGTCCCTTCCAACTCATAATATTCTGTGATTCTGTGATTCTGTGTTGGTGGGGTTTTTTTATGTCTCTAATATCAACGGAATTTTAGTTCCCATCTTAGGCAACAGATGGTTCATTATCCAAGGGAATGATAATGTTCACAGAGCTATATTTATTTTTCAGGTGTGTAAATGTGATATCAGACTTCATCAGCACTACTCATGAAACACATGCTTTTCTCTTGGAATACGTCCTTAGACCATGACTCTTCTCCAGCATGTATAGACAGGTGAAACAACTGTCTTTTTTCCATTTTCTTGTTCTCTTAATGTAATAATTTTCTTCTATTCCTGTGCAAATCTGAGGAAGGGATATTTTGGCATAAATACCCTCAGGACTACTAGGGGTTTCATTTTTCCAGACTCTTTATTCTTTCAAGAATTCTAACATAAACGTTAGACTTGCTTAATTTATTTTGCTGCTTGGAAAATCAAAGTGCATTGATCAGACGTCATAATTAATACTACATTGTAACAGGAAGAATTGTAACCTCAGTGAGTAAATCCCCAGACACAATTCTGAAATCAACTTCACTGGGATAGCTTATGTTACACAGAAAAGTTGCCAATAATTAGTGAACTTTCCATATCCATAGAGACCATAAATCATGCCTGGATTTTATTTTTTTTTCTGAATAGCTATATGCTTCTGTGCCCTGAAGTTATTTCCAATGGAATAATAAAACTGAATGGGCCTGATGTTCTGTCGATGGGAGTAGGAGAGATGGAGTAGACTTTTTACTATTTACCTACACTACCTGAATGTGTCTTTAGACTATGTTCCAGTGAAACTATTTTTGCAGTGTGAAACAATCCTACTTACAGGTTTTGAAAGAAATGTGCTCAAGAGTATTAGTTATAGACATGTTTCATCTTATGTATGGCTGTCAGTTTGCTAATTCGGAAAAGAATGGTGTATTTGTAGTACAAATAAAATGACTCTAGAATGTTGCATTTTTTAAAAAATGTATTAGCATTAAATTTATCAAATTTGGAACCTTACCAGCTTATGTTAAGAGTGTTTGATTGTTTCAAAAATTCATGCCGTGTCACTGAGCACAGTCTTCCTGGTAACACATATACCATGCACAACACATTATTCATTTATGCAGCCCTTTTCATTTGGATGTTATGAGTCAGTCAGAAGAATATTGTCTCAATGTTGTCATCAGGGACTTGGACAATATAGGTACCCCAAAAAACTGAGGCTAAGGTCTTGACAAGAGTTTGTCCTCCCTGGACTGAGGCTGGAGTGTGGTTCCTATGGAAACCAGGGTGCGGATACTCCAGAGCAATGAACAGTGTGGTACAAGATATGCCTACTCTCCTCCATTATCCAGGGCTTGGAACGAGATATGCTGTAACCTTCTCCTCATCATCCAGGGACAGAACGAGATATGCTGTGAATCACAAAGCCCTGTCATTGCAACATGAAAACACACTTCCTGGCAAATGGCAATTCGAGACTGACCATGCCTCGGACATTCTTCCTTTGACGTACGTGGCAGAGAAAGACTGAATGGGACAGAGGACGGAGTGAGGGGTAACATCCAGTATAAAAAATGGCCTCTTAGCAACTGAACTTTGGAAGCTTCTCCCACCCTGCATCAAGACTACCTGTAGGGATGCCTTGAGGACTCGTTGTTCTGGTGGTAGCTATAAACCCTTTCTCTCTTTCCCTTTCTCTTTACCTTTCCTATCTCACTTTCACCTATTGCGTTCCTGCTTTACGGGCACATAATAAAACCTCACTATTTTGACCAAAGCTAAGCCCCTTTTTTGAATTTTCTTTTGCACTTTGAGATTCAGAAAATGAACCATCACGTGTCCAGCCCAGCCATGTGGACTGTGACTAATGTACATTTTGTATTATGCAGTTTGTACTCAGCTATGTTTAACACAGTGGATTTGTCTATGACTTGTCTAGCTGAATTCTTATGGTGGAAGTACATTTTTTTTTTTAATGAAGCCAGGACTAAATATTGAGCTTCTCTATTTTATTTTGGTTTTTGTGTAACATGTACAATATTGTCTTCAAATTGTTGTAAATACACTTGTTGTGAATGCCATCGTAGAACATTTGCCAATTTTCAAAGCAAAAGGTAAATTATTGGGAAGGATTTTTTTTCTTATTTTTATGGTACTGCAGTCAGCTTAATTTAACATGGCAGTTTGAACATTCTTCTTTATTAGTTGAAATAATGTTACTTTTTCACTGTATATTCACATAAGAGATACAAACCAAACTGCAAATATTGAGCTACAAAGGCAACAGCCTAGAAACTCGCACAAGGGATTTATTTGTACTCATGAGAAAGTTCTGTGTTATAGCTTGTTGTGTCACCTGTAGCATTCCATCTGTTGTTTTCATGGATTGTTCACCTTTAAGTTTTAGTTTTGACTAAAAAACACCTAGAAAAGTTTTAGATCACATTAGAGATTCTAAATTCACTCAATATATACATGAACACAGTGGGAGCAATACATATTGTTCATTTTAGTATTAAAACTTAACTTTTACTGTTTGCATACCTTGGTTCTTCAAGTTAGTTTTTTTAATACTTTTTAAAAGGATTTGTTATAGAATAAAGCTACTTCAATATGCTCCCTATTACTGTTGAACTAATACAACTTATCTTTCATTCTTGAATATAATCTCTTCATGTCTTGAATGACCTCTGTGCATTAATTTCTTTTCTATTGACTTCCAGTTGTGCTGAACAATGTATTTTCTATGCTATCTGGAGCTCTTAATTTCCAAACAATCTAGATATTTATTGCCTCAAGTACATTATTTTTATCAAGATAGGAGTTCAAGAATGTTTTCAGTAACATCAATATTTTAATCCCTAATGAAGCTCATAAAACTCGTGAGTTAATAAGCTTATTTTTGTTATCATTTTTGGGTATTTCATAGTCTGAGTATTGTATTTTAGTGAGTAACAACTGAATCAACTATTAATTGGCAGCACAACTGAATAAACTATTCATTGCCACACTACATTTCTGGTCATAACTGAATAGCTGTGTGTGAAATGTCATGAATAAAAGGAGCATTAAACTGCATACAAATTCCTGAGAGCTTCTTTAACTTGTTGGTTTTAGTTCAATATATTGAATAGTAGGGGAAAATCCTATTATTTCAAGAAAGCAAGTAAAACTTAAAGGAAGCAGAAAATCATTAAACAGCTTTCAGATAAGCAAGTATACTTAGGAGGTTCTGAGAACAAACTATCATCCACCTAATGTGACTTGTGAAGGACCTTTATACATAAATGAGCATATATATATATATGAAGAAATAATAAACTGAAATGAAACCAAAAGGAAAAGGACAACCCTATTCTCCCCATCTTTGTATACTAAGCAAAGAAAAATTATTCATTTTACTTTCATAATGACGAAATTAGTAGTATATGTTGACATTTTTGTCAGTCTCAAAAATAGTATTGCCTCTGCAATTTTTGCTGTTAAGTGTTGCATTCTTTTACATGCCTTGCATTTTGTTCTACATGAGAATATTTACATTAGCATGAAAGCAGTAATTCCAGTTTACCTCTGATTTAAAGTCTTGGTGTAGGCAGTGTGGGTTTTTTGTTTGTTTTGGTTTTTTTGTAATGAGACAACTAGTTGACACCAGAATTGACAAATACATTCCTCCTTCCCCATCTGACTGGACTTTAGTTTAAGAAAATCAGGAAATTTATGAAGGACTGTTTGTGTACTCAACACTGCAATGTGAATATGCTTTATGCCTTCTGAAAACTTATGTTTTCAATGAGAAAGACGAAAATGTTGGATGGAGAAGACCTAGTCATGTGGTTGCTGGCTGGAAAGGACCCCTGTTACACTCAAATCTTCTTATGGACAAAAGAGAATCATGGGAGCACTGCTTACAATGCAGTTAAGTAATTAGTTTCTAGTCCAAGTATTCAGTGTTTCTCTACTCTATTGTTTCTAAATTGGGTTTTAATTGAGTGCTTAGTGACTGAGCATGGTAATTTTCAAAAATACACTCTGGGATGAAGAAGATTTAGGATGAAAAACCTTTTCTAGGTCAGTTATTTCTTTATGGAAAGAAAGAAACCAGTGGTTTATTAACTTAAGTTTTCTGAGGAATATTGTTTCACATCATCATTCTTACAGTCACAAAAATATGTGGCACAGTGCAATTGCAAGCTGTGTGTGTCAACCCAGGCAGGTGGCCAGAACAACCACAAAACCACTGCTGAAATGCAGAGTAAATTTATTTCATTGCCTCACTAACTGTAGGATCCTGAAGTCACACACAGGAAGCAGTGACACACAAGCAGGAATAGAAGTTAGGCTCGGTTCTCCTAGCAGGCAGTGGGCCTGCTGTTTTCACCCATTTATCAAAGGCTTGCACATGTGTAGTTTATCACTATGTTGTGTTCTCCTCTGCGCTTTCTATGGTCTCTGAGCTTTGATCCCTCTTCCAACAGGGAGCTCAAGCATGTCTGTGAGAGTACCTCCAAGTAAACACCTATGTTATCTGCACAGAAATTCTAGTTCTCAAGACAGACAGAGTATAAAGAGCAGTAAGCATAAAACAGTCAGGCCTCCCATGTACCTCCCAGGTACCCATGGTACTGGTCAGACCTGGTACTATGGGTCTTGACCACTCCCCATGCAGCCCTCTGTCAGCATTGAGTGGCAGCTCATTAATATGTAAATTTGGCCCCAGACACCTTGCCCCCCCAGCTCTGGAGTGGCTGCGAGGCATTCCCAGAAGTTACTCTCATGGTTGGGGCAGCTGCAGTGGGTGGAGGAGGCAATGTGGGGCATGGGTGACTGTGGCACAGATGACCACGGCACGGGCAGCAAGGGGGAATTTGTGTATTCATGACTGCCTACTTTAAATATTCATGCGTGACAGGTCACGCATGCGCAGCCCAAAAACAGGCCTCCTTAATTGCTGAAAAATCACACAGCAAAGATGTGAAGCCGCTATCTTGAGTGGTGTGAAGTGGAAGAGGGCTGACTGTACATGGTTTCCCACACTGATATCCCCCAGGCCTTATATTCACAGCTACAAATTCAGTTGAGGGAATCTACCCCTCCTCACCAATCTTATGCTTTTAACCATTTCCTCTCAACGCAGGTGAGTGTCCCTGTCTGTCATGCGAGAGACCAGGGTTTGATTCCTGCCGCGTAGGCAGTGGTGTGGTTTAAGAGTTGGATCCGATGATCCTTGTGGGTCCCTTCCAACTCACAATAATCTGTGAATCTGTGATGGATTATATGATGTTGGGCATCCAACCTAAATGTCCTGACAGTGTAATATGAATGGTGTATGTGTCACAACTCACTTGACTGGGGGCGTGGTGTTTGTTAAAAATTTATAAATTTATGTCAGGCACAACAAAGACATTAGTCCATGTGCCAGGGAGCTTTTAAGATTTATTGTATAATTGCCTAAACTCCAGCAATTAGCACATTATTTAGTCTCAAAATCTTTGGCTAACAAGCCCTTAGTCTTTACATTACACTTCAACAATTTTCACAACAAATCTCAATCAAGGGATAAAACAAGTTAGCCACAGTTTGCCAAGATAAATAAAGGGAGTTAAAAAGGGAGAAGAGTGAACAAGAGAAGAAAGATCACCAGTTCTTAGAGCCTGCACTGTTCCTGCTGCATTAGTGGTCCAGGTGTAGGGTTTAGAAAGAGAATGAGAGAAAAAAGAAAAAAGGCAGGAGGGGCCCTGATCCACATCTTTTTACAGTTGACCTGGGTCAGGCCTCATGTAAAATTGATTTTTTTTGTACCATCTGATTCACACATGCACAAAGACCCCCTTTGAAACCTCCAGGATGTAAGTTAGAGGGGGGAAAGGTGAGTTGTTGCAGTCTCAAGGCAGAAAAGCAAGTTGACTCAGAACAGTGCTGCCCTGCCTTCATGGGACCCTCTCATCCAATGAAAACTTTCCTGTCACAACAGTCAGAATCTTTGATACAAAACATGCCTGTGCCTGGTCTTCCACAGTATGTTGAAGATTATTTACAACTGCTTAAAGATGATAGTCATGCTGAGTGTTTCAGTCTTGCCTTGGAGTTTACAGACTACAAACAGGCTCAATAGGGAAGAGAAAGGCAATATAGCCTCAGTTAGAATAAGTAGCATTAAAAGGTGCAAAAACTTATTCTCAAAGCCCATTGAATACTACATGTCTTTATTTTTCGGTATTATTAATGTTTTAAAGACAGTATCTTTTTTTCATGGTACAGTGAATCCTCTCTGTATCATCTCGACTTCTCCTTCACGACCTTGCCCATTTGCGAAGTAATTTTTTCGCAAATATGATTCAGCTCTTCGCGAGCCCAGCTGCCTGATGCATGCGCAGTTTGACTCTCCTCTGCTGAGAGGTGGTGCCGCGGTGCCTGTGGGGCGGGACTCACCCCGCCCTGAGGGGAGGGTGCTTGTAATTGTTGTGTGGTGCTCCCATCCCTGACTCAGGAAAATGAACAAAACTCATGAAAGTNTGCATTGGCCTGTCCCTTTCCTCGTGACGAAGGTGGTATAACTGTATTTTCAAATACAATATTTGCTGTTGTGGTGGTTTGACCATGGCTGGATGCCAGAGATTCACCCACAGCCACTCTCTCACTTCATTCCCCTGCCCCTGCCCCCTCATAAGAATAGGGGAGAGTGGAAAAGGAAAAAAACAACTGAAGGGTTCTGCTACAGCAGGAATGAGGACTACTAGGACTACTTTTACTATCACAGGCAAAACAAAACTCCAAAACCTTCTCCGCCACCCCTCCGTCTCTTACAGCAGATACCACATTCCCCCTTTCCTCCAGGAGGCAAGGGGGGACAGTAATATGGGAAAACCAGGCAGTTGGTGTTTCTCTGCCACTGCTCAGGGCAGGAGGCCATTTCCCTGCATTCCATGGGGTCTCTCACATGGGAGAAAGTCTTTCATGACCCTCTCAAGTGTGAGTCCAATCCCAGGGGGAGCAGCTTTTCCAAACACTACTGCCTGTGAGTCACTCCACAAGAGGCAGTTCTTTGAGTACTGGCTGCTCCAACGTGGTCCCATCTCAAGGCACGTATCTTGCCAGGTAGAGTTCTGCTCTAGCATGGTCTCTCCTTGCCATGGGACACACGTCTTTCCCGGGACTCTGCTCCGATGCGGACTCCATCAGGCTCAGGATTCACCTACTCCAACATGGGCACCCCTCTCCACAGGCTACAAGTGGATTTTCTGCATCCCTGTGTTCTCTCCATTTCATGGGCTGCAGAGGGACAGCCTGCTTGACCTTGGTCATCACCACAGGCTGCAGGGAGACCCCTGGAACACCTCCTCCCCCTCCTTCAGCCCTGGCCTTGGTGCCTGCATTTGCTGTTACAACTTCTCACTGCTTGTCTCTGGCAGCCATGTCTTCTTGTTCTTCTTGTTTGTTTTTTTGTTTGTTCATTTTTTCTTTTTAAATATGTTATCACAGAGGCATCTCTATCTCTCCTGATTGGCCTGGCCTTGGCCAGCAGCTGGTCCAGCCAGGAGCTGGCTGGCATTAGCTCTGCCAACCATGAGGGACACTTCCAGCAATTTCTTGAAGAAAAGCCTCCCCCATAGCCCCCCCGGCTACCAGAAAACTAGCCACAGCAAAACCAATACAGCTGTATATGACAACTACAAGAAACTCAGTTTTTTGTTTTTGTCTGAATATTTCATGTTTGTTATGGTTTAGGGGGTTTTCTGCTGCTCTGGTAGCGAGGGGGTTAACAGCTCAGTTCTGGCCTGAGCTCTCTGTGCTGCCATGGCCTTCAAAGTTAGAGATAAAGGCAGGCGTCTCTGCAAATAACATACTTGGGAGAGAAGAAAAAAAAGTTCAGTAGTAAGATGTAGCGTGCCAGCTCAGAACCTGCGTCGGGAGGCTGAGAGATTTGAAGGCCCCCAGGCCCACGAGAGAAGGGGTAGAGATGTTCTTCCAGGCATCCCGCTGCTGCTTGTGAATTGGACTGACCATGGTGAAAACCTATGGACCAAAGAGAGAGAACCAGGACCGCAGAATCCGTCTAAGCATTAAGACTGAAGATGGAGAGGTAAAAACTGGACAACACTGCTGATGTGTTGGAGCCCAGAGACAGAAAACCTGGAGCTAGNACACACTATCATGTCTCACAGCATTAATTTAAAATACAAATATAATAATTCTATACACAAAGATATGATGAGGAATATGTTTGGATTATTCTTTTCTATATTTCTTTTTGTGTGTGTCACTGCATACCAATAGGTCTTTGGGGTGTAGAGCACATTATCCTGAAGAATGTTCACCAAAATATCAATATATCATACAAAGATCAAGTCTTATGGTGTGTATTATTAATTTAATGACTGTGTGCTCCACAACTGCATATATAGTCATACCTTGCTCATTCGCACCTTCTTATTCGCATATTCGGTGATTCGTGAAATATTTCTCCATGAATATTATTAGTCAGTTATTCACGGATCTTCCTTGTCAATGCACAGTGCCTCTGCTTCACTGAGGGGCGGCGCTGGCGCTCCCTGTGGGGTGGAACTGACATGCCCCCATGGGATGGGTGGGTGGCACATCTTGCTCTCTGGAGGCAGCTGCAGATCACCTCCTTATGGGTGTCATGGAGGTTACATGGTGTTTATAGTCCTGAGTCATGGTCCCTTCTCCACTCCGGAGCAGGGAAGGGTTATCCTGTGTGTCTCCATGGCCAGTCCCTATCAGGGAAGGGTTATACACAGTCTAACACATGCCACAGCAGCACACCTCAGTGCACATGGGACCCTATGTGGGGATGCATCAGTGCTGGCTGCCCCACCTACCCCAGGCCACAGGCAGGCACTGATACCTAGCATGGCTCTGCATAATCACTACCCTCCCTGTCATTCTAAGCCTAACCTGGGTCTGACCCCCGCCAGGAGCTGGCTGAACACACATAGGGCCTTGCTCTGTCTTCGGGCCACCTACCTGCCCGTGCCAGGACCCTGTGTGCATGTGCATGTCTGTGCTACTGTTTCCATAGCTACAGTCTGGGGAGGTGATGCCAGTGTCCCCGGTGACTGGCAGGCATATCATAGCTGCCACAGTTAAGGGCAAAAAGTTCTGACACTGATGCCCCCTGTGGCTGTAAGGGGCCTTGGGATATTACAGTGTTACGAAGTTGCCATATTCATGGTGTGCCCATGTTTGCAGATTGGGTGATTTGCGGGATTGCAGGAAACCCATAACAAATGAGCATGGAGGTATGACTGTAATAACTTTTCTTGAGGTGGTTAATCCTAGAGAAGACTCCATGAAGATATTATTTTGGTCTTTCAATACTTAAAAAGGGCTTGTAAGAAAGGTGATGACAGACATTTTAGTAGGGCCTGTACCAACAAGACAAGGAGTGATGACTTTACACTAAAGTTGCAGGAGACAGTAAGATGGGTGGGAATGTTCATCTGCTGGAAGACAGGAAGGTGCTGCAGAGGGATCTGGATAGGTTGAACTGACAGCCTGAGACCAGCTGGATGAGGTTCAATAAGGAGAAGTGCTGAGTCCTGCCCTTGGGTCACAACAACCCCAGGCAGTGCTACAGGCTGGATGCAGAGTGACAGGAAAGCTGACCAATGGAAAAGCACCTTGGAGTATTGGTCAACAGCTGGTGAACATGAGTCATTAGTCTACCCAGGTGAGTGAGATGGCCAATGGCATCCTGAATTGTATGAAAAATAGCATGGTCAGTAGAAATAGCCTCGTGATAATCACTCTGTACTCAGCAATGGTGAGGAAGCACCTTGAGAACTGTGTCTAGTTCTGAGCTCCTCAATACAAGAAACAAGTTCCTGGAGCATGTCCAGAGAAGCACAATGAAGCTGGTGAAGGGTCTGGAGCACAAGACATATGATGACTGGCAGAGCTGGGGTAGGTGAGCCTGGAGAAAAGAAACTGAGGAGACACCTTGTGACTCCCTGCAACTACATGAAAGGAGGTTGTAATGATGTGAGGGGTGATTTCTTCCCCCAGGCAGCTAGAGACAGGATAGGAGGAAATGATCTCAAGATCACAGAATCACAGAATCACTAAGGTTGGAAAAGACCATAGAGATCATCAAGTCCAACCTATCACCTATTACCTAATCTAATCTAGTCAAACCTGTTACCTAACCTGTTGCCATCCTACTACCAACACACCATCCTACCTATAACACACTAATATCTCGGTCATGCCACCAAGTACATCATCCAACCTTTCCTTAAAGACCTCTAGGGACGGTGACTCCACCACCTCCTTGAGCAGCCCATTCCACTGAGAGATCACCCTCTCTGTGAAAAAGTTCCTTCTGATGTCCAGTCTAAATCTCCCCTGACGCAGTTTAAGACTGTGTCCTCTTGTTCTATCACTTGTAGCCAGAGTGAAGAGACCGACACCCAGCTACCCTTTCAGGTAGTTGTAGAGAGCGATAAGGTCTCCCCTCAGCCTCCTCTTCTCCA
>WEKX01016157.1:0-31230 GCA_013390025.1 Pitta sordida
TCTGCTTTCTCCTCGTCTTTGGTTACGCTTGTTCAAACATCAGATAACAAGTTTTGCTGCAATAGTAACCTCAGTTGCTTTAGTGCCTCAGTTTTTACCTTCTTCAGAGCATTTAACAATGAAACCGCACCATTGCAAATGCTGTAAACAGACCTTGTTCTAGCCCTTGCCAAAATTGAACAACCACTACAGAACAGCTATGAGCAAAACACAATAGCAACAAAGGATTGTGCTGAAAGGCTCTCTCAATTTCCATCAGTGCAAACCATAGAAAATTGCTGTGTCACAAGCCCACAAAGCTGCCTCTGCCAACTACAGGGACACAACCACAAGCTACTCTTGGTCCAGGTTCAAACGGTTGATCCTTCACCTAAACAATTAGAAGCCTCCCCAATTAAGTATGCTTGAAGAAAATGTGAGTTCAAGGACATAACCAAATTCTCCAGCCTCTTCAATACCAAGGTATTTGTGATGATGGTGCCCAAGCAGTCTTAGCAAATGGAATGAACTGCAAAGAAAGACAAAAAAAACCCCAGTGGTGTCTGTCAACTCCCACCAGAAATCTCAGCCCTGAACCCAAAGCACACTGTTAGTTTAAGCCTATGCACGGGAACGTGACTTACCAGGCAGACACCTGAAAGATTTAATACCATTTCTCCCTCATATCTAACCAGTACAATCCCCAAGAGGTTAAGTGATGACTGGAATTATAGGCAGATAACAGTCGCAGCAACATTCACCTGTATTCTGTGAGATCTGCCAGGAAACTTCTAACAGGAAATGCTAAACTCCTTTGAAATCCTTCAAGGGACAACTTTTCATATCACAGTATCACAGTATTAGCAAGGTTGGAAGAGACCTTGGAGATCAAGTCCAACCTGTAACCCAACACCAACCCATTGTCTAAACCATGGCACTAAATGTTTCATCCAGCCTACTCTTAAACACCTCCAGGGATGGCGTCTCCACCACCTCCCTGGGCAGTCCATTCCAATGAGAGATCACCCTCTCTGTGNGTGCCTTCCAAAGGCTAGTGACTCACCAGCTGAAATCTGTGGCCAAAGCTCAGCCACTCCTTCTCCACCAGGACTTCAAAACCCCTGATAGTTCGGTAGTAGCCATCCAACATGAGCAGAGAAAGAGAGGTGAGCTGTGCTGTCCGGTCCCAGCCATCACTGCAGTGTATAACCACAGATGTTTTCCCTGACTCCACTTTGTCAGCAATCCGAAGGGCTCCAGCAAGAATGAGCTAGGACGAGGAAAAAAACAAATTACAAAATCTCTTCGGAACAGAAACTGTAAATGAAAAATGGCTAGTGACAATACAGGACAAACCAAGGGCTCTGTTTGCCTCAAGGAGAATTGTAAATCAGTTCCAACTACTTTATAACTAGGACAGCAAATTGGTGAACACATTTTTTATTCTAGCAAGATGACAACACATCTAAAATGTAGTGTAGTCACAATTCTAGAAGAGCCCTTGCATTAAGCTCAGTCCCCAGACAGGCCAGGATTTAAACACAGGAGCATTTTGTCTGACATGAACACAAAATGTCCATTCCCTTGCAGCTGCCCCAGAAGTAGATCTGCCCCTTGTCTGCATTAGCAGACCAACAATGTAAGCTCAAAATTTCTAGAAGAGAAAGAACTTAATTCGAAAACCAACATCTGTAGAAACTGAAATATTTTGCCTCCTCATTATGACTACGCTTGGATCCCTGAAAGGCTGACAGCATTTCCTGGTCTGGACCAGGCAGTAATGCCAGTATGTCCACAATCCCTGAGTCGAGAGCTTGGGATCTCTGGGACTCCCAAGTTCTAACTAGAGCTCTCAGTTACACATTACCCAGGAAGATACTTCACTTTCAAAACACCATCTTTCAGTATTTCAGCCCCCTCTTTTCCTCTTCCCATCTCCTCAAGATTCCCCTCTTCAAGAAACTATGGTTTTAATTGTTCATAAATTGAAAATAAATTCTGTCTTTAAATTTACAATTAATCGAAAATCCTGGAGTTAGCTCCAGATATCTTTCCCAATGAACAGACTGCTAATGCCTGTGTTTGCTCAGAAAAATCCAGTGGATGTAGACATGCATGCATACCTTGATATGCTCTAGCCAGTGAGTTGACTCTAAATTAGACAGCCAGTGAGTCTCCTCAATATTGGGATACACAATTTCTTTCAGTTTTCTCAGTGACTCTCTCATAACATGAATATTGTGAATGTCCAGGAACACTAATTCTGCATTTTGATAGGCATCCTCGCTCTCATAGCCCCCTCCTTTAGCCTAAAGAACAAAATCCACATACAAATGATTAAGCAAAAACATATTTTATACTTTATCCCAGTCATTTGTCCTGAGCAAGTAGCAGCTGACAAAGTACCACAATGACTGAGCTATCTAAAGCAGGCAGAAAACACTGGTTTTATCTTACAATTGGGAACAAACGTGTACACACACACTTTGTGTCTCTTTCCTGCAAAAGCTAATGAATACTATAATTTTTACCAAAGAATATCACATTACAAGCCTTCTTTTCCTCTGTAATTATCATGTATCCCCATTCAAGCTGCCAGCTCATTACATTCATTTTTCTATCATTTAAAAATTTACCGTACTATTATAGAACAGTATAACCAAATCACTAATTGCCTTTCCTAAGTAGTGGGAAAGACAGATTAGAAAAAAAAAAAGAAAAGAGCTTTAGTGCAACAAAGCAGTTCTACCATTAGTGCAGAGCTTAAATCAATGGCATGAAACAGTTCTTAAAAGGGCAGAAAGATGGACCCTGGTAACTACTGACCTGTCAGCCTCACCTCTGTGCCTGGGAAGATCATGGAACAGATCCTCCTGGAAGCTATGCTATGGCACATGAAGGAACAGGGGATGATTTGAGACACCCAGCACAGCTTCAGCAAGGGCAAGTCTTGCCTGACCAACCCTCCTTCTGCAAAGGAGTGACCACAGCAGTGGTCAGAGGAAGGGCTATGGGTGTCATCTACCTGGACAGACCTTTAACAGAGTCCCCCACAACATTCTTCTCTCTAAATTGGAGAGATAAGGATTTGATGGGTCGACAGTTTGGTGGATGAGGAATTGGATGGTCGCAGCCAGGCGGTAGAGGTTAATGCCTCCATGTCCAATGAGTGACAAGTGGTGTGCCTTAGGGGTCTGTATTTGGACCAGTGTTATTTAACATCTTCATCAATGACACAGACAAAGGGATCAAGTGCACCCTCAGGCATTTTGCAGATGACACCAAGCTGAGTGGCTAGGTTGACACAACTGAAGAACAAGATGCCATCCAGAGGGACCTGAACAAGCTCAGGAAGTGGGTCCATGGGAATCTCATGAGGTTTAACAAGACTAAGTGCAAGGTGCTGCCCCTGTGTCGGGGCAGCCCCTAGTACAGATCTGTGGGATGAAGGGATTGAGAGCAGCCCTGCTGAGAAGGACTTGGGGGTCCTTCTCTCCTTGGTGGATGAGAGGCTGGACACGACCTGGCAGTTTGTACTTACAGCCTAGAACGCCAGTTGTACCCTGGGCTGCATCAAAAGCCAAATAGCCAGCAGGTGATTGTGCTGTGAGGGAGGGGATTCTCTCCCTCCATTGTGAAAAGGAAAGACACGGAACTGTTGGAGATAGTCCAGAGGAGGGCCACAAAAATGACCAGATGGGTTAAGCACTTTTCCTATGAGGAAAGGCTGAGAAGAGAAGGCTCCAGGAAGACCTTATAGCAGCCTTCCACTACTTCAAGGGGGCTTATAAGAAAGATGCGGACAGATGTTTTAGTAGGTCCTAGCATGATAGGACAAGAGGTAACAGTTTGAAACTGAAAGAAATTAGATTCAGACTAGACATGAAGAGTTTTTTTACAGTGAAGGTGGTAAAACACTAGAACAGGTTTCCAAGAAGAGTGGTAAATGTTCCATTCCTGGAAATATTCACAGTCAGGCTGGACAGGGCTCTGAGCAACCTGATCTAGTGGAAGATGTCCCTACCCATGGCAGGGGAGGGTAAGACTAGATGACCTAGATGACCCTTCCAACCCAACCCACTCTATGATTATGTAAAAGCAGAAAAAATCAGTGACATTCCTAGACTTCAGCAATCCCTAGTTATATTTTGAAATTAAAAATCATGATGCTCATTTTCAGAAGTGCTCAGTATCTCCTACTCCCAGCATAGTTAACAGGGACAGCGTTCTGGTGGAAGTGGAAAATAGTGATACAGTGTGTTAGAGTACTGACCTCCATACTATTTTGCTCTTTTTTTTTCTTTTTCCAATTTCATTTCCCATTGTAAAATAATATAATGGATCTTTAGTAGTCACACTGACATCTTACAGATACCACTGCAGGTATAAAAGTCTGTCCAGAGGATCAGATCATTGCATGCAGATTTCCTTTACAGTGGAAAGCCTCTTGTGATCTTTAAGAATAATATGAAATGGCGGTGCGAAATGTGCTCTGAAGTATTACAATCCCAGTTTTATGCAGAGGAAAAAGCACTTGACCTTATTGGCTACAGCATTCACACTAGGCCTTGCATCAAATATGAAGATTTTATGGGACTGAGCATTAGAATCCATGATGGCTTGAAGGTACTTTTCATCTTCCTTGCTTCGCTTGCCACTCACTCCCACCATTGGCTGGCTACAGCGGGTGATCGTTGCTTGACTTTCTGGGTGAATCCATGACAAAACCTTTGAAAACAAATGGAAAACAAATGAAGGAAAAAAGGGATCCATTAAATCAGTGAAGTGTTTTATCTGTAATGGCTTGCTCTGGGATCCTGCCTTGTATTAGCTGGTTCCAGAAGGCTGGATTCTATTGAATCATGACTGAATAAAAGAAAGAATTCTTCTGTCCTTACTCATTCTAGTGGCATTCCTGAAGTTTCAACAAACAAAAGGTAACTTTTAAATATGATGTGGACTGTTTTTCTGGCTGTTGTGTGAGTCATTATCTGGGCTATGTCTTACTTTATGTTATACACCATGTAAAAGTTAAGTACTTTAGGAACAGAGTTAACTTTCTAAAGACTTTATAAGTAAACGAGTATATTTGCAGTTACTGCTGAAATAATCATTATAACTATATATGTTGTCTTAATTTCATTTAACAAGCATTCTCATCAAGAGTATTACTAAGTATTCCTGTATCCTGAAAGTCCACTGTAAACAGTGGAATAGGGCTGCTTTGTGTTTCTCAGGAATTGAACTGAGATTTGGTCTGAGCTGTGCTAAATTATCTTCTCTTTTTGGTTTAGTCTACATCGCTTTCACCACAATAGTTCCGATAGATACTGTTGTTTTCTAAGTCCTCAAACATGTTGCTGTCACTTTTATTATCCATTGACCATTTATTTGATCCCTGGACTCCACTCAGCCTGATCTTGGTATTATTTATTGCCCAGAGGTACGTGTAACAAAACCACATCAAAGTAGCTTCTTTTGTCCTACTCACTGGTATGCGTCCTCTTGATCTGAAAGATGCTACTCTCTTTAATTCTTCATCAGGAATGTTTACAGGCACAGCTAGAATGGCAGGGTACGTATCACACAGCTCATAGCGCTCATTAATCTTGGTCAGCCTCCAGCTTTCATTGGGAATTCCCTAAAGAGGAAACAACAGCAGGTTAGCAAATGAGTTACTCTGAGATCTCAGCATAGTGAAATCCCCAGACCTGAAATTCAAGGCAACTTTTGTTAATGAAGGACATTTAGGGCTGGCACCTGGGAATGCATTATCTTGGTAACTGGGATTTCATGCCTCTTCCCAGAGAGGTGGATGTTTTGCTCAAGTCACTGAAGAACATGGAAACTAGAAGACTTCAGGCAGAATCACCTATGGCAAAGGAACTGTGGAAGCTACAAATGTAGCAACACAGGTAACCCCCTGAGCATATCTTTAAAATACCCCCTGGTCTAATCATGGGCTTACAGGCGAGCCAGGAGCAGGACAGCATGGGTGACCTCTCACTCGTCTCACAGCACTCAGTTCAAATGTGGCGGGTGGAAACTGGGGATGCAAAGGGAAGCTACCAGATACAATGGAGGGGAGGGGCAGAAAGAAGAACAGTAAAATACCACCCCCAAAATACTACCAAAACCTTAAAAATAGTATGTGGCCAGTTGCATGACTGTATGAGATGTACAACTCCCACATTTCTGCCAGGCTAAGCTCTCCAGCTGTACTAGTCTGACTTGGGCTGGGAGAGCAGGGAATCTACACACACACACACACACACATCATGGAGCTCAGTGTGTCCTGATGGGGAAGCCACTCAATGGCTTCCTAGACAACAACCTCCAGGTAACACCTGAAGTACAATGTGGGTGGCCTCGACAACCTGCAGGCTTCGTTTGGCTGACACTGGGAGTGAACAGATCAACACAGGGTGGCTGGTACAGCACGCCTGCAGAGAGATTTAAACACACTTGCTTCAGCAGGGGTGAGCACTGACACAAAGCATCTCTGTGGGGAAGACATATCTGCTGCAGCGAACATGGCCGGACATGGCCGGCACAGAATGTGTTTTAGGGGAACATCAGCTCTAAAAACAATACATGCTTCTGTTCTAATGAACAGTACTTCATTTTAAGGAGGGTGCTGGGACACTGATTACTGCTGTCACGGCTCCCACAGGAAATAAATGACAAATCTAACACAAGTCAGACGAGCTGTAGTAATTATGGCTGACCCACACAAACTGCAGCCAGTCCCCCATCACAGCAGTGAGTCACACTGTCAAAAGAGGTCATGGTTAGAAATTTGAGGGGAGGACAGGCCTTCTGTCTAATATCAGTGACACACTCTGCTGGTGAACCACCCATCTTGGGGCCCTCCCTGGGAAGGAAATGTTACTATAAGGAATCAGTATAGCTGCCAGAATCATGAATACCCCAAAACCCTAAAGGAAAGCTATTTTTAGCGCTGTTTGAAGCAGAAGAATTGGCAGAAACAGGCACTGAAAGTGTTTACACACAGTCCGAGCTGATGTGTAAAACGTGCTCAGAAGTCTACCTGCTTTATATAACAAGGACAGAATCTGCTGGGTCCACCAGCTCTGCTGTCAACCAGGGAATAGCAAGACTCTTGCTCTTAGCTGTCCACCAGCTGTAACCAAGCTGGTTACTAGTACCTGGAAGTGGACTAACAGCAAATTAGTTCTCAGTCCTGTACAAGTACATGCAATGGATCCATCAACAAGACCCGAGGATTTCACCTCCCCAAAATCTGAAGGAAAACTAAGCTGTCAGCACAGTCTTGGCAAAGAAAATGGGAAGTGGCAAGCAGCTGCATGGAAGAAAGGCTCCTTTTCTTCCTACTCAGCAACTCTACCAGTGCTCACGGAAAAGTTCAATTCAGTGGGCACTGCAAAGCACCCTCTTCACAGTGCTGGGTAGAATAGCTTCAGCACACACTGCCTGGGCTGTAACTGGTCTCTAAAGCTCTGCAGAACTCTAAGCGGTTCCCTGCCACATTGACAAATTTGAAGGAATCTTTCTGCAAAAGCTCAGACCAGAAAAATCTATTACAAGCCCTCAAAGAAAGAGAAGGTGCTGCATGTCAGCATTGAAATTTCCTTTGAATCATGGGGAACGTCTGCTTTCCACTGGCACAGGAGCCTCGAATCACAGCACCACCCAGAACACTTCGGATTTGGATTGTTACTTTCCCTAAGGACTGGAAGCAAACAGAAATAAGCTGAGTGAGCTAGAAGAGAGGCTGAATTTGCATCTTCCCAGGATGTTTGCCATAATGTAGTGTAGCTTTTGCATTTATTCGTGCTCCTTCAGATTTGTCCTTTCTCCAGCTGGAATCAATAGAAAAAGCTGAATGTGATATAAAGCACACTGGTATTTCCTTATCTAAGATGCATTCCACTGCTTCCTGCTAAGTTGTAAGCACCTAAAGTCCTACTGTCAAACAGCACGTCTATAGATATAACTCAGAAACCCTCTGCAGGCTAAGGAATGGCTCTGGGAGCTGCCTGCCTGTGCACCTGCAGGAGGAACCCAGGTGTGCCTTGCTAACAGCAGGCTGTGATCATTCTGAAGCTGCCGGGGTGCATGGCTGTCAAGTGTCCAGGTTGGTGACCAAAGACTGCTGCACAAGGTCTGTCATCTTCAGGTAAATTAATGCTGCTAGCAGACCCTGATTTTAGGGGAATTCACATTTGGTGGCTGCCAGAGGGCAAACCAAGGAAGGCAGCACAACCACATCTACAGTCATAAATTAAACATACCCATGACCATTCTCACCGAGACCAGCTGAAACAATGCATCTCCCATCCATACTAATCAACTAATTTATCTTCCAAACAGAACAGTTTGTCCAAACTGCCTTGGCTTGCATCAGCCTCGGACCCATGGCCAGTTTTAGGTGCAGGCAAACTCCACAAGGGCCTGGCTGCCTCTTCAGGTCCCAGCTGCACAACCACACCTCAGACTGCCAAGCACACTGCAAAGTCATGTGGGAGAGCTGTGCGAAAATCCATAGAAAGAAATGTAGAACTGCAGACAGAGGAAGAGGGTTGTTGAGATGGTGACTGTTAGTGGCTCAAGGTTTCAAGAGGGAAAACAACATCACAGAATGATATAAAATCCAAAAGGAAAAACTGCAAGTTTCATAGCCAGTCACTGGGTAGGGGCCAGCAGCTGGGTCATCTGTGTGCTGGTGTTGAGATGACTGGTGGAAGATAGCAACAACAACCCAGCTGAGGGAGGTGCAGAGGCTGACCCTTCTCCTCTCACTGGTGCTTGCCTAGCCAGGGAAGTCTCTACAGAAGCATCCTGTAAGGCAGTGAACACTAAATGTTCAGCCTAGTAGCTAGTTAAATCTCAGCCATCTTTTTGTGTGTGTTTGTCAGTAAATAATTGCTTTGTACTCTCAATTTGCATACATTTTGCTGGAAGACTATCTTTGTGTGTGGCTAAAGACATTCATACACATTTAGTCTGAAGAGGGATAGTAACAGCCTGGACAGAAGCTGTGCCTGGAAATTGTGAAGAAAGTGCCCTGCTGCTTGGGCACACTCCTTACAACCATATCATCTAGCCATAGAGACACGGCCTTTGTGCCATCTCCACAAACAAACTAGACTTGGTTTCCTTCTAGATAGTAATTCATGCCTTACTATAATGACTTGTGTTCAGTTATTACTTGATGTACGCAGGTTGTAGAAGATTGAGTTCCTTTATTTGCAGGGAAACACCGTTGAAGCCACACCAGCATGGCACTGAAACCACCACCTTGCAACTGCACGTGGTTAAACTTAAGCACATGCGGATCTTCCGCTGGCGGGAAAAAAATAATTTCCTTCCTGGATTTACACACAGTCACATCTCTCCATGATAGCCACCAGATTGATTCTGAACTTAGCTATGTAGGTGCAACTCGATCTGTGGCAGGCAAGGCAGGAAGGGTCCTGAGTTACACAGCAGCAGTGCCTCTCTGAGACTTGGTTTGAGCCATGAGATATCAAGAAGCTGAGTGCACTGGTTGAGGTGTATCCCTACACCAACACAGGATACAGCTGCAGAGCCAAGCTGGTCCCTCTGCCATGTACTCAGCCCATGTTGTGTCCACTTAGCACAAGAGAGCTGTGATCAGTTCTGCAGTAGGGACATACCTAGTATAAGCAAGACCTCAATTAAATCATGGCACATTTAATAGTTCTGTTCTGCCGTTCCCATTCTGCTTGTATACTAGTGCTGGGTACTTCTTTTATCCTCAAAACAGGTCAGTTCTTCTGAATTACTAGTTTCTACATGTTTTCTCTCAAAACAGAAACCACAGCCCTATACTGTGGCTCCCTGGCAGATATGACCAGGGCATAGGATTGGAGATGAATTACTTCTGTAGGGAAACATCACACATTTCCAGCTTCACAACCCCTTGTAATATTTTCCAAATGCTCCCCACCTTGTTAAGAAAAATAAAGCTTTAAGTTACTCCAAAAGCATCTCAAGGCCTTTAGGTTTCAGCTGAGTCTTATTCACTTCGCAATTCTGTTTTATACTCTGCCAGCCTGCGTGTAATAAAAATCAGGGAGCAATTTCAGTTTTAAATTTCATTTGCCACATGTGATTCCATTTACCAGCTAAATCTCAAACCTCTCTGAGTTCCTTTTGTTCTCTACAGGTTGTTTATTACTCCCCATAGTTTTACACAATCACAGATTTTTAATAAGTTACATATTTCCATTTTTCTCAAGAATGCTAACAGAGAAGTCAGGGGTTTACTGAGTATCTTTCCTAATTGCTGCAATTACTATGATATCAACACAGTTCTATTAATTTTAATAAAAATCATAATAAATAAATCATACCACATGCAAACTTGCAATGTCTACCAGTGTAGACCTAGATCTTACCATGGATTCTGGTCTAAAAGTCTTTTCTGGATGCCTGGTAGTTGGAGTTGCTCTATTTCCTTCTCTCTTTGTCCCTGCTCTCACAGGAAAACACTGCCTGGCCTAAGATATACCAGGTTAATGCTTGGCCATACTGCTGGGCTGCTTATGCCCCAGGCCAGCTCTTCTCTAATAGTTTTTAAACCAATTCCAAAAGGTCCTGCTGACAGTGCATATGTCCTGCTTTTCTATTTCTGATCACAATTCATAGAGTCAGTGACAGGTAATCCCATTATCTGATTTGATGATGCCAGTTTTGTTTCACTGTTAACGAATCCCTGCTGCCATTTCAGGACATAATCCTGATTTACTGTAGTATTTGTTATTGCTTTAGCAGAACTTGGTTGGATTAAGAAAAAAGGCTAAGACTAACACAGATAAACTGAATATCCATAGTTACAAATGCTAGAATTAAATAAACAGACTGAAATACCTAAAAGTTTTGGAGGGGACATAAAGCATCATGCTCCAGGACCTAAATCAATCTAAAAAAAAGGGATGAAATTCTGCTCCTGGCCAGACCACAACATAAACACCAACTGCAGTATGGTTTGCCTCTTCTTCAGCAGCTGGTGTTGGTCACTTTTGGAGATAAGCTACTGGAACAGATGGATTTGTGTGATCTGGAATGGTAGTGACTGTGGCCTGCCATGGATAAAATTCAGATAGGCTGTGGTTGCAAAAAGTCCTGGTTTGCATTCACTTTTACAGTTACCAATGTAAGAAAATGACTGAGGGTTTTAGCATCTGGACATGAGTTTGGTTTCTTGACATAAAACCAGTCAGGCAGGTTTTTTCCTTTCTGCTCAAAAATGATACAAAAGCAGCATAGCACAGCCACACATGGCAGCAATGGCTCAACTGTGTCATGTTTCACACACAACAGTGCTACCTCATGTGACTAGAAACCACAGCCCAGTCTCATTTTCTTTACTGAAAGGTCATCAAGAGCTGCAAATGACATGCATGCAAATAAACATATACTCTCATCACATAAACAACCCCCTGCCAAATTTAAGGTACACTAAATCACAGTATAAAATTAATATGGACAGAGGAGTTTCTATTATAAAAAACAACATGCCAAGGTTAAGAAAGTGGAGTGATTTACCTCAAAATTCACAACGGCCACTCTCCCTTCTTTCCAGGTACTGTAAGAATCTCTTTTGTACTTCATCCATTTTAACTGAAGCTTGGCTAAGTGAATGCTGTGTTTTTCAGTGGAGATTATTCTGATAGCACAGATATTCTTTAGTCGTTATTCCAAAGTTCTCAGACCTATAAAGAAGCATCTTGCCCAAACAGCTTGGGCTGCAGATCTTTCTCTTTAAAGAGATCTTTCCATAAAATAACTACCAAGAAAGAGGTAATTTCTAAACAAAGTAATAATTGCTGCATTTTCTGGTCTTGTAGCCAAAGCTAACCTCAGATACAATGATTACAAATAATTGAAGTTTGTCTCTACTAGGATTTTAGATTGTAGCACCTCATTGCAAAACATACACTTTTTGCAATGAAGGCAGCATACAGTAAGATACAGTAAGATACATCTCACTTTGAATTAGTAGCCTAGAAGACAGTGATCTATCTTAGGCAGCTATTTTAGGAGAGAACAAATCACCCCCAACAGTGAAGCACTCTCTCCCCATCTGCTAATGACAGGCCTAGATAACCAATTTAGAAGGCATGCCCAGCTAGAAAAATGGAGCGAGAAAAATCCATCCTTAGGTTTTGGATGGCAGGAATTAGATGAACAACTAGGCTAGGACAGAGGCTTGGTTTTGTTTCATTTTAAGAGAAAGACACAAATAAATCTTTAAATTACATGGCTTAACATTTCACAAGTTTACAAAGAAAAATTGGTTTTATTCTGGCAGATCTGGATAAGACATTTTACTGTGTTCAGGGCAAATGTGTCACCACATTGTGCTCTTTCCCCTACTTGAATTTTACAACAGGAGTGATTCCATCACAAAAACCCAAATTCTCCCATCTTTTCCCCCAAGGAGCTTATACCACAGTATTCCTAATAGACAGCATGTCACTTCACGATCACAAATACCTCTGACCAGGCTACTCTGGTCACACTACAACTGTGTATTCTAAGATATGTTAAATTACAATACTCTCTAGGTTGATCCCCACAATAATGAAGGCATTCTACTTAATTTTTTTCCTCCCATGTTCCTGTTTAAGACTGAAAAAAACTGAAAGAATTAAAACTGATACAAGCAAACACTGAGGTGTGAAACTTAACAACGGGATAATCTGTACCTACAACACAGACCCTCCGTTCCTCACTGCCAGCAGCAGCTGATGACCAAGCCAGAGCATCAGGTTTTTCTACTAAAGGCTGAAGTCTGTTCTCTGCAGCCTGAGCTAATCTCCATCAGTGGATGCTACTACAGTCAGCCCTCTTACACTTCACACCCCCCAGATAGAGGCTTCACCTCTACATGGCATGATTTTTCAGCAATTAAGGAGGCCCGTTTCGTGCCTGCACGAACTGAGTGTCATGAATATTCAAATTAGACAGTCATGAATATTCAAATCAACCCCCACGCCGTGCCGCACAGACCATGAGTGCACTGCTCTGCCCACGCTGTGCCCGCCCCGCTCCGCTCTCGTCGCAAAACCCACGGTACCGCGGTATTTGAGGGCTGACTATATTGCTAAAGCTGGACTGCTCTTACCAATCACTGCAGTGTGGAGAACAATATCCTAAGACAGACTGCACGGCATTTGTCAGCAGGATTGTTCTCCACTCCACACAACTTGCAATTTTATTACTGCACAGAGCCTACCTTCTGAAGAGTAGAGAGGATAAGGCATTACATGGCACAATACCCACCTGTCTTCTGTACTCCCAAGTTGGGTCATACACTTTCCATCCATTTTCTGGAAAAACCTCTTTGTACTCAAATGCAAAAAGTGGCTAAAAGAAAGAAAATTTACCATTAAGAGCCCACTCAGAGACCATTTAAGGATGTTTGATATCTCAAATAACTCATGACTTCCTTTTTCCCCTACTTTTCTTTTAAGGCTTTGTGAAAAAGATTAACACTCTTGCTATCAGGTAATTAGTATGACAGTATACTTTCCAATACACCCCTTATCTTGCTTATTTATTACCTAGTACGTTGTGGACAAAAGGAGTTTACTATTAAAGACACAAAGAACAAACTACTTGTGCCAGAAAGCTCTTACATATTAACAAACACAGCCTTTCAACCAGTATTTGAAACAACTGCAGTGTTATAACATTACAGAGCAGAGGAATTGCACTCCAGTCACCATTAGCTATAAATCCCTGATCGATATCACCATGTTTTGACTACTTTGCCTCTGTTACAAGGCTTTATCAGTAAGTCATTCTCCAGGCATGAAAGAGTTCAGCCCCACACTAGTAGACTTTTCCTGTTTTCTATATGACCTAAACTTCAAGTTAAAAAAAGATTTAAAAACCAGCACTTCTCCTTCCAGAAAATGTACTCCATGTGAATGCTATGCTAAGTAGAGGAACAGAACAGAACAGTTTACTGCCACTCTGTGTATTTTGGTAAAAACTGAAAAGAAAACATTTACCAGGTTATTTGACACTGGGAAAGCATATTTCATTAGGTTCTCAAATATGGACCGTCTAGTTCTCCCTTCAGGCTTATGAGCAAATCGCAAGTTTCGAATATCCTGGGGGGGGGGAAAGAGAGAAATCAAGTTGCAAATTTCTGAACCACTTTAAAAGAAAATCCAAAAGGCAGAATTCAAAACATGGTCGCATGACTATGTTTCTTCTAGTACTGATTTAATGCTGTACTTGGAACAATGCTGTATTGCAATGCTGGGCTTGGCTCAGTGGCTGTCTACAGCCTCTGACAAAGCCTGCCTCAACTGTAGAGCAACCGAGGAAGTGCACGGGTGTGCCAGACCACAGCACCTTGCCTTCACATGAAGCTCTCTACCTGCTAAAAGTCTAAGAGAGAGCCCTGCTCAGGGACAAGCTGTTGCTGATTGGCAGGACTTTGAGGGACAGATCTCCTAGCTCTCACTGAGCTCTCACACTGACCTGTGCCGTAAGACCACTGGAAGGGTCTGCCTTACAAAGTACTTCCACAGAGTTACTGCACGTAAGGAGCCCAAGCCCAGCCAGTTGGGTACAAAGCATCCAACATCATTTCCTTTTAAAGCTTCCATCTCTCAGAGCATCTAAGAGAATGTCTTGAAACTGAGAACCCATGGTAAGCTTCAGNGGGTCCAGAGAAGGGCGACAAGAATGGTGAAAGGACTGGAGAACAAGTCCTGTGGGGAGCAACTGTGGGAGCTGGGGTTGTTCAGCCTGGAGAAGAGAAGGCTCAGAGGTGACCTCATTGCTGTTTATAACTGAGGGGAGGTTGTAGTTGAATGGGTGTAGATCTCTTCTCTCAGGCTGCCAGCACCAGAACAAGAGGACATGGCCTCAAGTTATGCCAGGGAGGGTTTAGACTGGATGTTGGGACGAGCTTTTTCACAGAGAGACTGATCCCTCAGTGGAATGGTCTGCCCAGGGAGGTGGTGGAGTCGCCATCCCTGAAGGTGTTTAAGAAAAGACTGGTTGAGGAACTCGGTGACATGGCAGCCCAGGACCTCCTTTCCACATTAATCTACAGAACTGAATTCCAAAACTAAATAAAGCATCGCTAAGATGCCAAGTTTTTCCAGCCAAGCCCACAATTCAAACACTTGCAGTAAACAGTTCAAAAGCCACCAGCAGGAAATGAGCTATGAAGTTCAAGCAGATGACGATGGTGGAGCAAGTCAAGAGAATGAGATAAACAGCTAAAGACTTTGCATCCTCAGAAAGAGATTAAGTGCTTGGTCTCAGAGAGAAAACATTTCAGTATGTATAAGCTGTATCTCTACCTCTCTATTATTGCACTGAATTGCTCTGTATATCCTAGGCCAAGCAGGCTGGCATGTATATATATATATATATATACAGTGATCCTCCGCATAGTTGTGGTCCGTAATTTGCGGGACCGGCATACTTGCTGTTGATTTTCCAGTGAGCTGTGGGCCCTGGTGCATGTGCAGAACCTACCGTGAACCCAATTTGTTCATGAATATGTAAATTGGTCCCAGCCAGGAGCCGGCGCGCCCGGGATGCTTTAGTGTAAATGTGTTTTTGCACGGCTGGAATTGTCCTCCGCCGGGCTACAAGATGGGGTGACAGGGCTGCCATTGTGTGTGTGCCATTGTGTGCCCAGCGGCCGCGCCTGCCGCTCAGCCAGCGCTTGGGGCCAGCCCCACAGCTCACTGATCGGAGCTGGCCCCGTGGCTCGGTGCCCGGCACCCACCCCACCACTCGCCCCCGCCCCGGTGCTCGCCCATCTTGGCGGAGAACAGCCAGACAACTGAGACAAGCCCCGCTCTCAGGACTGTCCTCCAGGCCTTATTAGGGGAGGGAGTGTGGCTATGGGCGTGGCGTACTCGACTAAGTAGTGGGGTCGCTATCTGTGCGAATTCCACTACTCGCGTGAGGAGGATCAGACCCAACAGCCCATGAGTAACGGGGTATCACTGTATAAGCTATAAAGGGCCAAAACACTCATCATATAATTTGTGCCAAGTTTCCCACTCAGGGAAACAATGCAGTTCACTCCAACTCTGACCATGTGTGTAAATTTGTATATAGACAACATGGCTGAAGACAAGGAATCCAAATCAAAACAAGAAGAAATTAGCTTGCCAGCACAAGCACCCCACCCCTATGGTAGCCATGGTGGATTATGACTGCAAAAGGACGAGGAAACAGCTGGATGATATGGTACAGATTGCATCAACTGGTCTTGACTCATCACACCCACTGCCTGACAGTTTGCATAGCTTCCTGCTGCCTCAGAATCATAGCAATGACCAGAGCAGTTTGGGGCTCCTTTCCATTCTTCCATCTGCTCTTCTCCAGCAAGTGGCATCTTCTTAGTCTTGAGGGGCTCTGACAAAACCTCTAAACAACCCAAGACCTACAAGGTTCTCAATACAGCTCTTCCTATGTGGCCAGTGAGGAAAGCAGAGGGGCCATGCCCTGGTGAACAGCAGAGGTATGGATTCAGGAGGGGAGATGGGGCCATTATCTACTTTGTGGGTCTATAGTAATCAGACACATGGAGGCAAATTGTTAATTTTTAACAAAGTTTGTATTTCTAGTTATTCCAAGGGCTCTTGAAAGGCACATGTGAAATATGTACTGCCTTGAAAGAAACTAAAGAACAGCCTCGAGGAGGACTGAAGGCTACTTGCCAGTCCCTCACCACAAAGCACAGCAACAGGTGGACATGATCTAATGATTTAGGGGGAAATGTGCTTCTTTTTTGCTCTTGAAATGCAAATGAGAGACAGGAGTACCATATTTCACAGCAACTAGAGTCTGCCTGGAATAGTCTGGTGGGCAGCCCTGAGAACTGCGTTTGTGGGATGCAGCCCTAGGTTTCCACTAGGAAGAAAGGCTTGTATCTTGTCTCACATGAGTGGAACTGGAGAATACGGAAAAATACTTTTAAAGTATGTTTTTTGATGTCTGTAAAGTCGTAGTGACTGAAACATTTTGCAGAGCTTCCTACTACAGAGAAAACCCTTTAAAATACTATATGTTCCCCTTCCCCATTGTAAAACACAGATAAAGAGTTTACCTTGCATACAATCTCCAGCCCGTATGAATTCTCACCACGACTGGAAGCACCTCCAATTTTCTCCACTCTGTTGATTACACCTAAAGATGCATCTAGGACAAAAGGAGGGTCCTGTAGACAGTTGAAATTTGTGAGTTTAAAAAGGGGAGGGGGAAAAATCCCCAGCTCCTGCTCCCTTATGTCTGTATTTTCCAACACGTAGTTACATTTCACACAGAATTACTCTCAAAGAGAACCTAGGTCTAAAGATTGAAGAGCAAACAAAAGCAGATTAACTATTTCAAAAGCTTACCCGTTCCATGCTTTTAAAATACAGTCTATAATTGGTAACTGTGAGAGTTCCTCTGATTGCTCCAGTGAAGGGACAGATGTAAGTAACATCCTTAGCTTGAAAAAAAAAAAAAGAAAAAAAAAGTTGTTACTTCCAAGGTTAATTTATGGGAGAAAAATTATGACAGCAACAATATTTGGGGGCTCTACTTTTCAGATCAGGTCATTAAGACAAGCTTAATCTGGGCATCTAGTCTAGAGCTAAGGTGCAAGTATCAGTTCTGTGGGGGAGATAACAGTTTGGGTGGAAATATTCATCATCCAGAATCCTACATTTGCACAGAACTGCTACCCCTGCAAAAAAGCCAGTGCTTGGGTGCAAACTGTTTGCTCTACTGCCGGTAGGTGAGAACACCATGCATGCAGAGAGGAGATGACTTCTGCCTGGATGCATACCTTTGAAGCTGACTGCATAAAAGCTAAGGACTGTCCCTGAGAAGGTTTGTGCCACCAAGGACAGGAGAAGGCAGTTCTCCTACATGTGGGTTTTAGGATGCTTGGGTCCTTCTGCACACCCTTGGATGCAGAGTGAGCCCTGGAACGAAGGCCCTCACGCTAAAAGCCAGCAGAGCTACAGTGATTTGCAGCAGCCATGAATCTGTATAACACCCAACTGCTTGTGATTTTAGGTCTGAAGTCAGTGATCAAGTTACTCTGCAACAATTCAATTATTTTTGTGCCTGAGTGATGGTGACTCAAAACAGTCCCCTTCCTAAAAGGCCTCAAACGTTTCTCACTTGTTCCAGCAAAAGGCTGGTTTTCCACAGCAAACACCTCTCCTAACTGCTGTTCTGTTTTACATCAATTAAAAATGCCAAGATTTAAGTTATTCCCTCCCCACTTCAGCCGCCTATCACGTCTTCTGCCACTGAAGCAGTTGGCTGGCTGTGTCACAGCAATAGTTTACACTGTCACCAACAATTAATGACACCCCTCAATACACAGAGGAGACACACTGACCAGAGCTGCCAGATCCATGAAAGAACTCCATGGATCATCTTAATAACCTCAAGTCTCCAAATCCCATGGGACCCACTGTGCAAGGGCTGTGTCAGGAGGACAGCTCGCCTCCCATCCAGGTGATAACCACCACGCACATGAAGCGTGAGGCTACTGGGGTGGCAGGATGAGGACCTTAATTTCTTCTACCTTTATCCCATGAGATTTAGTCTGGAGGGAAAGAGAGGGAGTTTGCTTTACTCTTGGGCACTGGCAACTCACATAACTAAATCATCCTCACATCAGCTCTGCTTCATCATAGTCTTAACTGACTCTTGAGATCTGGATATGGAGAAGGATCCTTAAAATATCAGAAGTGATTAATTCAGAGCAAAATATATAGCACACAGTATCTGGTTAAAAAGAAATATATTTACATGCTAGTAATTCCATTATAAATTTATATAAATTTCCATTTGTTTGAAGGACAATTAAGCACAAAATGCTTCTAGCCAGTTCTAATTAAACCAAGTGTTTCATTAGTGGCCGATTATTAATCACTTCTTTTCAAAGACTAGTTTGACAGCCATTTGAAAGCAGACTCATGAAGCATAATAAGGGTGAGGGCAGCCTGCCTGGTTTTTCCACTAGAGTTCCCGTTATTCAAAATGTAATTTCAAAACACTTAAAAAAACCCTCAACAAAATCTACTAATAAGAAAAGTGTGCATTTACATCTGAAAAGGAACAGAATTTCTGGGTAAAGAGGAAAGGTGCTAGAAAAATGTTTTCCAGGTAAGGAACCCCAGGCACAATCTCAAACACTGGCCTTGCCAGCTTGTAAGCCACATCACCTTTCACATTTGCATTTCATTAGCTTGGTTTCCTAAGGAAACAATTTTACTTAATTACACTGCGCATGTACACGTGTACCTGCACACACAGCTTGTCTGACTTTAACCCTGCCACGGCTGTATGACTTCAGCAGTCTCTACCTGATAAACAGGGATCTCCAAGATATGAAAATCCTTCACTATTTGTGAGAACAGACACCAGTTATAACAGAGAGGCTGTAGTAGACTGTTACCCAAGGAAAGTCTAAGAAGTTCAGCCTTTGGTATATATGTATAAGAAAATACATATGGCAGAAAGAAACTGGAAACCAGATTTACTAATTCTCCTGCTTGTAGAATTCCTTTCTTTTACAGGCCAATCTTACCCTAGATTATTGGGTTGGCTGAAAATATTTTTTCTTCCCTTCCCTATAAAACATAAAGAGAATTACAATTGCCTTTCTCGACACTTTTAACAGGAAACAATTATTGTTGTTGAATAACAAGTATTTCCTTTTTGCTGCCTTTAACTTCTTGCTGGACCAGGCTGCTTCTGTCTGGGCTACTCCAAAAGCCACCCAGCCTTACAGATTTACATGGCTCATCTCATCATTTATCAATAGATAAAATGCTGGCAACTCTGATCTCTTAAACCATTCCCTAGGAACCCTGCAAAATTCTAGTCTTGCTGTCAGAGCTAACTGTGTCTGTGGAGTGAGATAGATGTCAGCCTGCAGTGTTTGGTTGGAGTACGACTTCAAAGTCCTTAGGAAAGAGGTAGATAAAAGAACTAAGCATTGAGGTGTGTGGTTTTGGTGGGTTTTTACTTGCTTTTTTGTTGTTAGATGTGGGGGTTTGGTGAGGTATTTTCAGGTTTGGAGTTTTTTGACATTTTTATGTTTAGGAGTGAAGTTGCACTCTTCCATGTAATTTTAAGAGGAAGGCAACATGTTAAAGAAATGAACACAAACTTTTTCTCAGAAAACAAATCAAGACGCTTACTGAAGCTTTCAGACTGGAGAGCATCAGTAAATCTGATGCATGTCAGAATGTCTGAATGAAAAAAAAAAACCCCACCAAAAAAACCCCCCATCCCCATAGCACAGGTGATCATTGTTGTCAAAACTGTATCCTTTCCTGGAGTTCATGACAGAGATTGACACACAATGGTGCTGTGTCTACCTAAGAAGTTACCCTGTGGCAAGGACAACTTGAAACAGTCAATACATGTCCTCTCAGGAGGCAGGAAATGCAAAGCTGTACAACCTACCTCATCATTCACACTAAGATGCGTTGAATTGCTTTGTATTTGCTATGTGCTAAAAGGAGACACACATAGTAGGTCTCTGTCATGTGCAATAACTCCATCAATGAAACAACATGATCATTGTTGTCAAAACAGAAGTTTGCTCTGCTAAGATATTTTGCTCTATGGATATTCTACTTGGTCAGCAAACAGTAAGGAATTTCCTCTTCACATACCCATGTCCTTAATGGTTTCCCCTGGTAGCAAAGGTGGCTCCTCCATTTCAGCCAATTTATTAGCCTCCCTCAGGACCTAAGCAATAGACACAAGTACAAACACAAATTTATTATGTTTTCATAAATCATGAAGTTTACACTTACCTGCAAGGGGTCAACAATATGAAGGACAGCAAATACTCAAAAATCTTGAGGTACTGCCTAATGTCTCAGACTCTTCACAGGTCAACACCAGGCTCTATGCTTTGGCAGCAGGTTTCCAAGGCGTCCTTTCATGCTCCAGCCTTCTCCTGGCCCAGCCCACCATCACAAGTCAAATTCTCTCACAGTTAAGCACAGAGCCAAAGGGACTGGTTCCTTCCCCAGGTGAAGAGACCAATTATTACCACTATGCCACCAAGTGTTCAACAGAGCAATTTCTAGTTTATGCCTCATTGTCTTCAAGGAGGGTCTGAAAACTGCAGACATCCTGACTTGGCTCAGTTTACAAAGGTTCTATTTTGATAGGCATGTAGAGGAGGTAAAGTTTTGATTTTTTTTTTCTTGGCTGCCAAATGACCCCTTCTCCACCTTCCTTTGGGTTCAAGTTATACCACAGGGCATGACTACTCACACATATGATTGTATGTACACAAGGGTTTCCACAAGAACAGATGCTATCATGAACACATGGGTCATTTTAGTAAAGTATGGCTGTAACTATGAAAGCATAACCCAAGGTCTAAACCTATGGTAAGAACTAAGAGAGAAAAGAAAATAGAAGTGATTGAGGTTAAGACTAAGTCTGTGTGGCCACATGGAGATGGACTTATGTAATTATGTTGTCCATGCCTCAAAGTGGCCAAATGACCATAAACACGGCAGCACACAGCTCAACCTCCACTTCAGTACAGTGGTGAGTGTTCCCACCTCTCACGTGAGAGACTGGGGCTCGATTCCCCACCGGGGAGGCCGTGGTGCCGTTTAAGAGTAGGACTCAATGATCTTTGTGAGTCCCTTCCAACTCAGGATATTCTGTGACTCTTAACAGAGATAGGGAACAGTTAAGTTAGACTCCTCCTCACGCAACAGCAACCAAAAATCTTGGAGTGCAAAGCTGGCATGTGTCCCATCTGGTGAAGACAGGCAGAAAGAGCACATTGCTGCTCACAGCTGAATGTACAGGCTCACTCAAAATGTTTTCTTTATCATTACACAAGGAAACAGAAAGCATTGTTTCAATTTGATATCAGGAAATCCCTGCAAAGAAAATTCAAAGACATAGCCTAAAGTGGCATTTTAGAACCTGACACATCTGTGGTCAACTTTCATGTAGGATCAAGCCAGAGGGAGAACCTCAGGGAACAAAAATTCCCTAAAGCATGCAAAAAACCCCACGGAAACAAAACCCTAGGAAAGCCCATCATAATAAGGGCACGTTCCAGCATTTTCACACAACAGATTGATGCATAGATGAAAAGATTAACAAGATCAAAGCCTTCTTGAGAACAAGATGTACGTTTTAAAAAACACATTCAAAAGGTTCTTTTAAAAAATTTAATAATAAAAGCAATTTCCTAACAGGAACCTCACAACTGCACCCACTTAGGTCAGTTCTTACCAGGGAGGTTGCCAGAGCAGCTGTACTGGGGTCCACAGGATGCGTAAGGAGAGGTCACCATTGACAGAGCTCACACTGGCAGCAACTTGAAGGAAAGCTTCTTCTCCCCCACATCAGCAATACCAGTAAAAACAAAGTTTTGCTGGTATAAGGAGCAGAAGTCAGTATTGAGGACTTCTTGTCAGCACAGCTGTGTTGGCCAAAGATCACAAAGCCCATCAAGGCCCTGACTGAGGGCCTCCCCAACAAAAGCTTGTGATGTAAATCCACTCTCAACTCCTGTGTGTCCAATTTTGCACTCAAGTAACTGCCTTGAAATTAGCAGGATAACATCTGAATTATGATAAATGAGATAGAGGTTTTTGGCTAATTAGCCCATAAGTGGTGGTCATCATTTTGGCCTTTTACCTTGGCATGACATTAGTGAAAATACACTCTGCACTCAGAACATGATCACAACTTCTTTGAGAAGGTCCGTACCCCACACGGGCGGCAGCTGCTGCCGGGATCATTTTGGTCAACAGCTGGACTCACTGCTCTCCTGCAGATGTCAGCAGGAGCACGTCCAGCAGTAAACATCTGGGGGACTGGGTTATATCTTAAGCCAAGGCAAACATGAGGTAAGATACATAGAAGGCACTGAGTATGACAAACACGTGCCATGATGGCATAGGTGAGCAGTGGTCATGTGGGTTTTAAACACTGTATTGCAGGTGGGAGAGAGAAGGAGAGAATAGGCAAACAGTATGAAAGACAAGGACCTCCATGTCAAAAACAATCTTCAAAGACAAAGTTGAAAGCTTTTTCAGTTTGAAAGCTGGCTCTTCTAAGTCTAATAAAATCCATCTGTTCATTCACACTCTCTGAAATGTGGAGTCCCCAGGGTCAGAGGAAAGGGTTAGCGATCCAAACCTGCACTCACTTCAACACAGAGCAGCAGACAGATGGTTTCCTGGAAGCACAGCACTTCAAGGTCAGCCTCCTTGTCTCTCCATCCCTTTCATTTTTCTTCCTGTTTTTTTTGAGACTGGAGAACTAGAATGATTTTCACCATCCCTCAACTGACCTCAGCCACACGACCTATCTCAGATAACAAAGCATTGGCTACTTCCACGATGATTTCAAAGTTGGTGCAAGTACATCCTACCTGAATAACAGCCATCCTTCTCAAGAGGCTGAGACAGACATAGTCAGAACACCCAGGAAAAATACTTCTCTGTTGTGCAAGTTTTTGCACCATCTGCTCATCTCTAGAACTTGAATGAGCCTCTAGTTGGAACATGAACACTTGAAATGCGTCCTGGCAGAAACCAAGAAACAAATGGTAGGCATTTTCCTGAAATCCACCTCTGCAGAAAGCAGAATGCAGAAAGCAGGCACACGAGAAGACATCTGTGGCAGCACTGAAGGATGGGGGCTGGCAGCAGGGAAGAAAAGTGGGTGGATAAGAAAAGAGGAAATTTAGAAAAAGATCAAGGGGAAATAATAGTGTAGGACAATGCACATGAAGCTCTGAGATGATGTCAATATCACAGATGGACACCTTGCTCCTTATATGACTTAGGAGATGACATGAAAAGCCCTTCCACCTTACCACCATCCTCCTCTCCCCCTCAAATCTGAAAATGGTTCCTTAAACTGTGAGAAAAATCTTTTTTTGTACATTAGCCTCTTTTCAAGACTCTAAAAATAACACTTCTGAACCTAAATTTAGCCACTTGCAAACCCTGCAAAATCAAAATAAGAGTGCCAGGAAAGCAAGGAAGCAGGGAAGGGAGACAGGGACATGACTGCGACAGCCTGGCTGGAGGGGAGTGATGGATGGCTGCTGATACATCAACACTGTTGGGGAAGGTACCACATACATCTTCAGAAATGTGCCACCTCTTTGTGCCTCAGGTTTGAGGCACATTGAAATTGTTCAATGGGAACCAAGTTAAAGACTTCACAGAGATCTGTAATGAAGGTCACAGTAAAAGCTGGACAGAATCAGCATCATTTAAGAATAGGATCACAATGACCAAGAAACATACTGGCTGTCATAACATCACTAAGATGGTTTCTGAAAGAAACAGAAACAAATTTTACCAGTCTTGAATTAGAAGTGGCTCTGGGTGGTCTCAGAGAGCTGCAGGTTCTGGTGGAGTCACCATCCCTGGAAATGTTTAAGAAAAGACTGGATGAGGAACTCAGTGACATGATCTAGATGATGATGAATGGAGTGTGTTGCCCATGGCTCCAGGGTTGTGGGTTTGATCCCTGGGTGGGCGCTGACCTGGGAGTTGGACTAGATGATCCTTATGAGTCCCTTCCAACTCAGAATAACCTGTGAACCTGTGAACCACCAAAAAATCTAGTAGGCAAAGTAGCCTACTTTGTCTTGCCTTGCCTCTAAGCCAAACAGGGTCACAGGATCACAGGATATTCCAAGTTGGAAGGGACCCACAAGGATCATGTAGTCCAACTCCCAAGCAGACAGCCACACAGGAATTGAACCCACAAGTGTGGAGCCATGGGCACCAAGCTCCATCCATCTGAGCCTCCCATCATCTAGACCATGTAACTGAGTTCCTCATCCAGTCTCTTCTTAAACACCTCCAGGGATGGTGACTCCACCACCTCCCTGGGCAGACCATTCCACTGAGAGATCACTCTCTCTGTGAAAAACCTTATCCTAACATCCAGTTTAAACCTCCCCTGGTACACCTTAAGGCCATGTCCTCTTGTTCTGATGCTGGCAGCCTGAGAGGAGAGATTTACACCCACCAAACTACAGCTTCCCTTCAGGTAATTGTAAACAGCAATGAGGTCACCTCTGAGCCCCCTCTTCTCCAGGCTGAACAGCTCCAGCTCCCACAGTCACTCCCCATAGAGTTTGTCCTCCAGGCCTTTCACCATCCTTGTCACCCTTCTCTGGACCCTCTCTAGCAGTTCAACATCCTTCTTAAACTGGGGAGACCAGAACTGCACACAGTACTCAAGACATGGTCTGACCAGCACCGAGTATAGGGGAAGAATAACTCCCATAGTCCAACTGACCACACTGTTCCTGATACAGGCCAGGATGCCATTGGCCCTCTTAGCCACCTGGGACAGAGGTGGCTCATATTAAGTTTTCTGTCAACCATCACTCCCAAATCCCTCTCCATTTCACCACTCTCCAGCCACTCATCCCCCAGACAGTATCAGTGCATGGGATTGCTGTGTCCAGTGTGAAGAACCTGGCATTTGGACTTGTTAAATCTCATACCATTAGAATCTGCCCATTTCTCTAGCCTATCAAGGTCCCTCTGAAGGGCCCTTCTACCCCCTGGCAGTTCAACATTTGCCCCCAGCTTGGTATCATCTGCAAACTTGCTAATGGTGGACTCAATTCCCGCTCCCCATAACATCAATAAAGGTCTTTGTTACCTTTGCCCACAAAAATTTTGTGCTTGGTAACTCAAGTTCCAAGGGAATGAGATCTGGTTACAAACCAGAACAACCTTTATTTCTGTTTTCTTTTACCAAGTCCATAACATCATCTGCATATCCCCACCCATCAGCAGCATTCCCTCTAGATAAAACAGCTCTCTGGGGCAGATTGGGAGTAGTTTAGCACGTAAACACAAGTCCTGCCTCAGCTCGGAGGGTATGAGGACTTCATGCCACCACCCACCCTTGTTCTTTACTCAAGCAGCAACTTGGCAGAACAAACCCACACTGCTACATCCAACAACCACTTCTCCTACTTCAGGATCTCACTCTGTTTAGCTCCAGCACACTCACCCATGGCTGTAGGTGTACAGCTCTCTCATGCCCTCCCAGCTACTGCACCCAAGAGAGGGAAATTCTGATGCTGTTTTGTTGAGGCAACCTCCAGATTTGAGCAACAAAATTACAGTTATAGCCCCTCATTTGCGAGAAACGGGTCATGTCAGAGGTCTCGCAGAATGTCAAACTCACAAATACGTGCAGGTCATTAATATGCATGCAGGCCACGCCCATCACTCCATCCCCAGCCAATCAGGAGCACTGGGGAGCCTCTTAAACTCCTCCCCATGGGCTCTCACAGCACAGGGGAGGAAAGGAAAGCGTTTCTGCGCACTCTCTGCCTCGGGAGACCACCAGCTGCACTTAGAGTAACAGGGGACAGCAGGACTCATGGCCCTCCCCGTGGGGCTGGGCCAGCACTGCCCCACAGGGAGCTCTGGCACCGCCCCTCAGCGGAGCAGAGGCACTGCACATGCATTGGCTGGGGAAACGCGCAAGTGGCTGAAGCAAAATTGCGAGAAATCCCTGGGGTCATCATAATGGAGAGGTCGCAATGCAGCGGGGATATACTGTATCATCTCCTTTGCTTGCATGTATGGGGTCAGGAAAACAGGTTTAGATCCTCCTAAAAAGGTAAGAGTGCTGTGATTCAGGGTACTGCAGTTGTAGCACGCCTCTCCAAGCATGTGTTTGCACTGCCTCCTCACACAACAGCCAGAATGCTGATCCAAAAATCCCTCTCCTGGCTGATGTTCCTGCACAAATCATGCATGTAGCTCACCTTGAGCAGCTGCAGCCAACTCAGGGTGGTACAGAGTTAAACTGCAAACAAACCCTACACAGAGTCTCAGAGGTCTGTGCATTGTTGGACACTGCTCCAGGTCTTGAGAGGGTACACGATACTCTAAATTCAGAGTTTGTTTTTTTTGCATGTGAACAAAACAACTGATGTGTTTTCCTCTTGTATTGCCTGGAAAGGTGCTTGCCTATCAGCAGACCTGCAGATCCAGAATGACAACCACATCCTGCAGTGGCTGAGGCCAAGCCAGAACCACCTACCCTCCTACCCACCTTGCCAGTGCTGCAATTACTCCCGCGTTTAGTTCAGTCAAGATGCCCTAAGTTCACTTAATGGCTTTTATAATTGATGTTTTTCCATAATCTTGATCATTTTGCCAGGACTGGCTTAGGGTGTGACTATAGGAGTGAAGGCATGTAAAGCTGTAAAGCCAGGTTAGGGAGAGAGCAGCTTTTCCCTAGACACTGCCTACGAATAACAACGATGCCTGAGGAAAGCACCTGAGGTCCCTCCTAGCCATTTTCCAGTTATTCTCTTCTACTTTCTCTGGAATATTTGAGTCCCAAAATTCACAAAGGTCAGATTGTTTGGCTTCATACAACTTAAGGGGAGGCTACAGGTTTGTGTTACCAAAGTGCTGTGTAAGAGTTTTCCCAAGGCTGCAGAGATTCTTCTATCTTGAATCGCAATCAAAATGGGCAAAAAGAATCTTTTTTGGATTAGACAAAATTAAAATATACCCTTTTTGTGAGGTTTTTTTACTTCTCTGAGTTTATCATTCTTTAGTAACCTCCTACATATCCCAAATCATTTTGCACATTCTGAACAGATTTGTTACACATAAAGCTGCAATACTGGTGTGACATGTTCAACCCCACAGCATGAACATCTTGCTCTTGTATTACTCCTTTCTCCAAACCCACGTCTGTCCCATCTACTGAGAAGACGCGCTCTCCAGGCTGGGAGCTGCTTTAGTGCCAGCTACATACAGTCCTGTTTTATGTTTCCTACAGCAGGAAGGCAGACTCTGAACCAGCCCCTTGACATAAACATATATAACCTGCCTGTACAGACAAACGTTATACACACACACAGACACGCACAAAATCCCTCTGTTTCTGCAGCCCCCGTACTCACATATTTGGCATGTCTATGTTTATTACCTTGTGAGCAGACACTGGTCAGCAGCAACAGGCGAAATACATGTTGCAGGGACAAGAATGTGCATGTTGCACACATGCAATAATACACATATAGAATGAGTAGAATTTAAATTCTACAAATCTTTTCAAATTGTGTGTGAAATACAGAATTGAAACTCAATAGCCAAGTAAAAGGTTTTTAATCTCCTACAGGAAAATATCTGATACTTCACATTTTAATGGACTGCCTGGGAATATTCTGTTTGTACTTAACATAACTAAACTTTCCCCTCCTCCCTTTTTTAAATATCTTTCTCTCAAGAACTGGTGTACGTATTATTAAATGCCCTCCTTCATCACCGTTTTTCCACTTTGCAGGCAAGGTAGCGAGTAAGCTGCAGGAATATCCATTTCATCTGAAACTGAATATCTACATCTCAGCTGGTCACCCTGTAACAATCAGTGGAAAGCAGGATACCTAGGAGATGCATCTTTAGGACAAGTGCCCTTCTTCCCACTGAAGGATATGTACAAGGGTAAAGGACATCCGTGCACATCTGGTAGGGCAGGTCCCAACCCTGGTGCTTTCTAGTGGCCTGTATAGCAATGCCCAATCTCCTGGACTTCCACATATAACTGAATAGTTAGAATCTCTATTTTGCAGAGAAGTACATGCTTTGTGCAGAGAGGCAGCAGGAAATGAGCCAAGCCAGATCCAAAAACTGCTTAAAGAGGCCTGAGTCCAAAGCTTGTAGGATAGGCCATCTTAGCTGAGGTATAAAAAACAGCTTTTGGGTCAGAACTGGTGCTTGTCTGCTGTCTCAAAGAACCACATGAGAGAAATCAGCATTCCCACAAAGACTTAGCCACAGAATTATTTTTACTTACTTCATTTATTTTGTTGGTAAATCAACAGCAAAACATATACACTTACATAACCAATCCTTCTCTCCTTTAATGCCTTTAATCACCTATTCCTTACCCTGAACTGCCCTCCCACTCTATACCTTTCCTTCCTCATGGCTGTTTGCAGCAAAGTCAATCAACAAATGACAATGCCACTATGGCAAGTCATGTGTATCAAGATCTGTCATTACTCCAATAATGGTGTATGAATGTCCAAACCAAAACAGATACAGAAGTTTTTTCATCCGAAAAATCTCGCCACACACATCTAATTTTGCCCAGCTGACATTGACAGAAGCTGTAGATCTGACACAAATCTGTGCCAGACACAAGATGAATATGCTTCTTTAGGTCAGTTTTTCATAGGTGCATTGGTTTCTTCTCTAAATGGAACATTTCTTACAATTTGAAAAAAGAGCACATTTTACTGCTAAGATGCTTGTGTCTTCTCAATGCTCAATTTGCAGGACCACAGAACAGAAGACATGTTTATTTGACTGCAAACACTGTACTACTTTGAGGAGATTTTCAGCTGCTACTTACAGCTATTTTAAGGGTACTTTGAGAAGATTTAAGTGCTAAATATCCTACTGGAATGCAATAAAACATAGATCAAGCAAGCAAATGGACTTTGTTGATAATTTTTGAATCATTAAGAATAGCACAACAAAAAGACTATGGGAAAGAAACAGCAGTATCTCTGCCTGACTGAGGCACAGGGACTTTTCTGAGGATTATGACCAGACGAGCTGAAAAACTATGTTTTTCATGCATTCAGAGCCTCAAGATATTCATTGCAGGGAAATGCTTCATGTCTAATTCTTTTGGGATATTAGAAGTTCAAAGGGGAAAAGACAAAACACCACGAACACATGGATCATTTTAGAATAGTACAAAACCCCCAAATTTTTGGTTTTTTGTCCAAAGATTACATCAAGGCTGTTCAGCTCCTAAGAGTGCACTTGGCCAAAGAAGGATTCTTAGCTTGGTTAAAAAACAACACAGGAGGTATTTAAGTTATCAAACAATGTTCTAACAACAGATGACCTATTACACTACTCTAACGTCAGTAATAGCATACCAAGAGTACTGCAACTGCCCTTTAACAATGCTTTCCTGAAAAAACTGAAAAAAGCAAATCACAAACTGTGATCTCTACCTAGCATATTTATTTTGCGAAAGTGTAAAAAGACTTGAGAAATCACTTGCTTACTTACCACTGTCCTGAAAATCTTTAAAAAGAAGTTGAAGATTAGTGTATTTAAAAAAACCCCAACAATCACCAGAGTCACCTCTGCAGGAGGAAGTAGCCACCATGTAGTGTTTCTCTGGGAAAACGGTTTTGTTTTTTCCGCTATGTTCTTCTCCACTCAGGGCTGAATGTCCAGTGATGAAGAACAACATCTCTGGGATGGTGAATTTCCTGAGCCTTCACTGCACAAGTATAAGGCAAGGCTTAGAAGCTCAAAGGAACACATTGTTGAGGGCCACTCATTCAACCACGGCTGGCTTGTCTCTTCAAGTTTGTATGGCTTAGTGCCTCAAGACAATTCTCTCATTAGGCTCTGAAAGAAGGTCATCATTGACTCAACACAGCAATGTTCCCTGGCACAGAAGGTTGCAGATATTATCTATTCAGACAAGTCCAACATTTTTTGTACAGAACCTTCTTCAGTGCCACCGAGTTCTACACACATCTCAAACCACAAAGCCTCTGTTCTCCATGGGCTGCTCAAAAACTTTGGGCAGCACATTACCCTGACTCTAGCCTTTATTTTTACTGAATTTTGCTTAGCCAACAACTTGTATGTGAAAAAAAGATTCAAAGTTTCAAGGAAACCATTAAACTAGTTCAATGAAGTTCATCATATTGTTAGTCCTAAGTGACAGAAAACCCGTCTAACGAAAGACAGATATAAATTCTACCCACTGAAATAAGTCACAGAATATTGTCTCCATTACCAAGAATTCCAGTTTGAAGTTTTGTGATACGTAAGATAAGGTTACAGGTAATGATACATTTATAAAGAACAAACAATCACACAGAGGAGAACAAAGATGTTTCATTCCGTGCAAAAACATCTATGGAAAATCAAATCTTGGCAGGTACTGCATGCAGTCACAAATCCTCATGCTTCTTTTAAATACCATGCTTGTTCATTCCTGCCTGATTTGTCCTTCCATCTACAAAACTGTAACTATAGAGGGGAGGGAAGCCACCTCTTACCTGGTTTTACTCAACAAAAGAAAAATTCTTGCACTTTGTAGCTAGGAGGAATATGGTAGTCACAGAATCACAGAATCAGTAAGGTTGGAAAAGATCATAGAGATCATCAAGTCCAACCTATCACCTATCACCCG
>WEKX01016157.1:31299-43038 GCA_013390025.1 Pitta sordida
AACCCCATGCCATTGGATTCAGCCCATCTATCCAGCCTGTCAAGGTCTCTCTGCAAAGCCCTCCTACCTTCCTCCAGATCTACATTTACCCCCAGCTTCGTGTCATCCGCAAACTTGCTAATAATAGTCTCCATCCCTTCGTCCAGATCATCAATAAAGATATTGAACAGGACAGGTCCCAACACTGAACCTTGAGGCACCCCACTAGTGACCGGCCTCCAACCGGACACAGCACCATTAACCACCACTCTCTGAGCTCTGTTATCCAACCAACTCCTGATCCAGTCCACTGTAAACCCATCCAAACCACAAGCCTCCAGCTTCACCAGGAGTTTGTTATGGGGGACAGTGTCAAAGGCTTTACTAAAATCCAGGTACACCACATCAACAGCTCTTCCCTTAGTCAATAAGGAAGAGGTGAAAATATTTTTGAGGAACATATGAAGGCCATTTGCTTTTTCTCCTTAGTTTTCCATTCCTAATAAGATGGCAATCATAAACGCTTCCAGAGATTTCTTTCACTGTGTGTTACTCCATATTCAAGCATTTAGGTACCTCTCTACAAGAAAAACTGGCAACGTTTGCTGTCTTTGCTCTCTTCTAAGTAGATGAGCACTTAGGGAGTATTATTTCCACATAAAGGAGACAGAAAACTGACTGCATCTGGCTTTTCCCTCTATCTAATTTGCATTGAATCAATATTTCGCAGCACAGAGGTTGGTTAGTCTATGAGTTTGTTTCCTTGAAAGGGGGAGGTGCAGAAAGGGACTTACTGGCACAAGGACAAACTAGAGTTGTAGAAAAACAGAGCGATGGCAGGGTCTAAAGTCCAGTCACTGACAGGGCTGTCCTGGTATGACCATACTTATGGACAAGAGCATCATTCATTCTCCAGAACCAGTCCTTTGGGCCTTTGCTCATCCACAGCTTAACGCTCCAAAGAATGGAAGCCTGTTTCCCACAGGCATGCACACACAATTTGTATGGTCAAAATCAGAATTTCAAGATAATTAGTTTTCCCTATAAGAGTTCCTTATTTCTCCTATGCTGTTCTTTAAATTCCTCTGCTTGATACCTTTAATAGTGTAAAGCACTGCCTGTTCTTGGATTTCATCCCCATGTGCAAAAGGACCTGTGGACATACTACAGAAGATCAGGTAAGGGTTCCTTCTGCCTGCATAGCTTCTGCTCCAGTACACCCACATAAACTTGAAGCGCACTCCCCTGTGAGATTATAACTAAACCCAAAGCAATGTTGTAGAGAAACATACAGTCAAGTCTTCACACCATGAGAGTAAAACAATTTCACTGCTGTATCATCAGTTCACATCTAGTCAAGTCTTTTGTGACCACATGTCAATTATCTTCACCATCTGGTGGCTTGTGCAATATGGTCTGCAACTCAGCAGCAGTCACAGTCCAGTGCACGGGGAAGGAAAGCTCACAACAGAGAAGACATCTTCCCACTTGCTACGAACTAGTCCTCTTATAGGCAGTCCCAAGCAAAGAGTCAAGGGCTAGTCTGAAACAGGACTATAATTAAGCAAGGGATGAAGCTGACTGGCAGGGCAGAAAGCCTTCAAGTACCACGGAGGTGCTTCAGCACAGGTTTTGTCATGATTTAGTGCTTTCAAGATAGCACCATTCACTTACTGAAAAGTCCCTTAAAAGCAAAACTAAAAAACAACACTTAAATGAGTACTTAGAGTTTAAAACGTTATGTCACTCTCTAAACCCGGCTCTTGTTGAACATGTGTTACACATAACCAAAGCCTGACACACTTCCTGCGTTGGCAGGGAGATAGTAATGGAAAAGCTCACTGAGGCTAGTTTTAGTGATTTACAGCAAAGGATGGAGGGGGGGAGGGGGATCACATCTTTCTTCAATATGTTTTTCTACTAACAATATACGTGTTCTACATAAAACTAGTCTAAGCTACTTTGCACTAAAGCTAGAATAAAGTAACACAAAGGCGGCAAAGTCACTGACTGGTATTTCAGTTAATCCTGCCCCACATCACCTGAGGGACAGGATTTACCTCAATTTTAGAAGTCTACACCTGGAGACATTACCCTGAACTCTCTCCATAAACACAGAGAACCACAGTAGGTTTTCAAAACAGACAACACTGCACCTTTTCTGGAGCCCAGCTAAATCTGGGAACCACTCTGAGAAATCATTTGCTGCCCCTCAAATAATGTTCTGAACATCTGCACCAAGGACTTTTCTAGCTCAGCTACATGATGTTCTCACTTAGCAAGGGTATTTCCTTAATGTTGAGATAAATCAGATCATAAATGACCTATTTCCTTCCATCAGGCACAAAGGAATTGTATTTGGCTAGCTTCCCCAAAGAGGTTTAATCCAGGAAACCTAAGAAGACAGCAATGGCATCCATTTACTATCTTGGAAGGAGAATACTTCTTCATATACCTTTTGTCATGCATCAGTTATGTATGTTACAAAAAAACCCCATGTGGGCTGGTCTACAGTCTCTGACCATACACATAAGGATAACAAATTAAGGTTACACCAGCCAGTCTGTCCATTCCCATTTCTAACCATCCAGTCCCGAGAATGAAACAATAATGTTCTTGCAACTCGTACATAAGCCCACTGCAAACCCACCAATTCCTTGTATATTAAAGAAGAAAACTACCATGGAGGGAGGAAACAGCCATAAAGGACAGGTCATACGCTTGTACAGTATTTTGTTTGGACTTCAGAGGAATATCAGGACTTGTGGATCTTACTGTTGCCCTCAAAGGGGAGAATGGTTTCGTGGTCACAGACAGCAAAGTTAAGAACAAAGATCTGAAGAACTTTTTCTGAAGGGTGCACAACTAACTGGGTAAGATACAGGTCTTGCTGTACTGGTTTTCCCTGTCCAGAGAACAGACTAGATGTACAAAACAATATAAAAAAAAACAGCATATGAGTTTCCATCCTCCAATTTCAGATTCTGCTGTATATAATCCAAAAGCAAACACGATGGACCTTAACAAATTATCAAGCAAAGGGTTCTTAAGGGAAGTGGCAGCAGGCTCTGCTGGTCCATGTCACGCTTCTCAACTGCAAATGAAAAGGATTAAACCTTTCTATGAGATCTTGAACAAAGCCTTGAACATGGAAAACTTCAGGCATTATCCTATAAAGCAACAGCTAATTCAAAATGAAAATCCCTATGGATAGAAGTTAGAACATCAGCAAGAAGATCTCAGCACTATGAAGTGCACAGGCATCTCTACCCATACGCACAGGAAAAAAATACCACCTTATAGGACTTAGGAGCAAGAAACTCACTGTATTTTATGAACCACCATGTTCCCAGATTTGTAATAGCTACTTATACACCTCAAAGCCTTTGGCAATATTTGCTTTAAGGTGTTTTTAACATCTCAGCCCAAATTACAAAGTATCTATGGATTTCCAACTCCATTTCCACTTCCAACTACGTACTTCAATTCTGTTCTTGGCTGGTCTATAACTTATGTTAAAACACATGGCAGTGCATTTGCTAAGAATTCCCTCAAAAAGTATATTCCCTAAATCAATGCTAAATAGCTTCAGATTTGAGATCAAGGAAGGGTTGGAGGGAGAACCTAATAATGCTTTGTTGTTTTTCTGTTGGAGGTTGGGGGGGTTTTCCCTTTTTTTTTTTTTCCTATGAAACTAACTGAAGGAGCCAAAAGTTATTTGGAGTTAGTTTATTAGGTGAAAATTCTATAAATCTTCTAGTGGAAAGGCAATTTAATCTTAGTTCCAGATACTGAAATGCTCAATATCCATTAAAAACCCCAAACTTTCATAAAGGTTATTCTTAAATACTTTGGAGAAAGATTTAGGAAAAATACTGCACATGCATTCAGTAGGAATCCCCAGTGGTTGTCTCATTTACCTCATTACACACATGCGCGCACACACACAGAGTGCTAATTACACTCCAAAAGAAAACTGCAGGCACAGACTGCAAGAAATTAAGTGGGTCCTTCCCCTGGTTCCCTCCTCCCCATGGATGCCTACTATCCTTCTAAAAATTCCCCACAGAAAAAGAGAGTGCTAATTGTAGCTATCACAAAGTGTTTTTCCATCGTCACAGAAATTTAATTTCTAAATTTGAGCCAATGCATACGCAGAGGCAGAGACCAAATAGAAGCAGGAGTGATGATGGATCCATGTAGCAATTCATTCTAGCAGGAAAAAATTAAATACACATCAAGAGCATAATCCCATAACTGGCAGATCTACGTCAAAATCTTGAAAATCTTATTTTCAGCCTCTTGAAAGCTAACTGATGCAACACCTTCCTTTGAGAACAATGTGTAGCCCAGGCACTTGCCTCCTAAATCACAGAGTTACTGTACCACAAAAGGCATTAGTTCCTTCTTCAGGGCTTATTCTTTTACATTTTTCCAGGAACTTCTTTTTGTCCCACAGTAATGAGGTGCTTAGCTCAAATCCTCAGTACCTGTTAAGACTTGGGAGTTCATGCTGTCTTGTGACAATCAAAGCTACACAAGACGTTCAGGTGTGTAAGGAGAGAGCTGTAACAGAGAACATCCTTGTACTACTGTATCAGTTGTTGATATGACCTCATCTGCAACATCAAAGGCAAGCCCACATCTCAGAAAGATCAAAGAAAATAGTAAGAATAATCAGGGCCTTGAAAACTCGCTCAAAGAACTGACTTGAAACTTGCAGAACTGTCACACGACAGAGATGTTAATTCGAAGAAAGACGGACAAAGAATGATAAACCCAGGGAAAGGACCTCCATTGTCCTCAACTCAAGACCTGACAGAAATATGTGTTGCCTGACCACCACTCAAAACAACTGTGCCATTTAGAAGCTGGCATAAGGCTCCAAGCCCATGGAGAAAACAGTAACACATTAGTACCAACAGTGATTGATTTGAGGACGGATTGCGAGTCTGCAGTTGCACTGACAATATCAACACAGGAGGCTGTCCACAGGGAGAGAACAGATCTTCATCTCACCTCCCAGGCTTGTTCTCCAGCATGAGAGACTCTCATTAATGAAGAGCAAAGTGATGAATTCCTTTAGGAAAGATAAGGTCAACCCGTAGTAGTGGAAAGTGCCCTTTTCTCCCCATACTCTAATACAAGTAGGAGCATGGAAATTAATTTTCTCTGTCTACCATTGACAAGCAGCCACTTGAGTGTAAACTAGATTTACACTTACACACAACTACATTGCAGCCACTCACATCATCTCTGCAAGGGTAAGTTTTAGGTGAAGCACAGGAGCCTCGTGCCAAATTCAGGGCGCACAGAGTTAAAGCAGGTGAAGAGCAAGAAGCATTTTGCCAGCAGAAGCAGGTGCTCACACTCAGCCTGCAGTGTCTTTACTCTAAAAAGTCATTCTCTGCCTTACTATCTCTCTTGAAACACTAACCTGAATGAAGGAGGAGCAGCATTTGTTCCAAACAACGCAGAACTTTAGACTGCTTAGAAATAGAAAAAGAGGACAGCTGTGAAGAAATCACTCTGCAAACTGTGAAACAGTACGAAATTATGGGCTTCTAACGGCCTTCAGTAAGCAATACATAGGTATTATGTATACAGGGTACAGAGGCCCTGCTGGATGGGAAACCAGACAAGCTCAGAAGAGCAGGAATCCCTGACTAGACAATTTACATTTCACACAGATTAGGTGACAAAAGTCACAAGATGCAATCAGGGTTGCAAGGGAAACATGTTGAGCCATCTTAACCACCAGGAGGGAAAGACAACCTTTGCTTCTCTACTTTTAAAGGTAGTCCTGAAGTGTCACAAAACCTGTGAAAAAGCAGTTGAGTTGTGCATCAAAACTGGAAAAAGAAAGCTAAATATGCGTATGCAAACTTCAGTAAAAAACTAAGTAAGAAATTAAAGTGAGTTTAATTCTTATACTACAGTCGGGTCTCCTATATCGTGCACCCGTGGTTTTATTTGAGACCCGTGTAGCCCAATTTCCGCATTGAATGGCAACCGCGCCGCAACTGCCCCCACAGCCGCTGTGGCCGTTGCCACCGCCCCTGCTGCCATCACGCATGCCGCGGCCGCCGCCCATGCTGCCCTCACTGCTGCCCACGCCCCCACTGCCACCTGTTCTGCTGCCCAGGCCGCGGCCACCGCCATGGCGGCAAGTTGCGCATGAGCAGTTGCGAAACGGGTCTCCTACATCGCTAAAAAATCATGCCGCTAAGGTCTGAAGCCACAATATGGGGGGCGCAAAGTGCAAGAGGGCCGACTGTATTATATAACATATAAAATATCATACAGTTAGAAACACAGAATCACAGAATCACAGAATATTATGAGTTGGAAGGGACCCACAAGGATCATCTAGTCCAACTCACCATCTAACACCCGTAAAGAGACCGAGAGCACATCGCAGAGCATAACACAGCAGTATTTGGAATCTTATTATCAATTAATTACTTAGGCTCATCCTAAAAGTTATGTTTTCTGTATGCTGGAGTAGCTGAAAAACCCAATTTCACAGTGGAAAAAATTCAAACATACAACAAGCTTCCATATCCAGATCTGTGTTCACAGATCACAGAATATTCTGAGTTGGAAAGGACCCACAAGGATCATCAAGTCCAGCTCTGAGGTGAAATGGCCCCTGCAGGGATCAAACCCACAACCTTGGCATTTTTAGCACCATGCTCTAACCAAGTGAGCTAATCTCAGGGTTCAGATCCTTTTTGTATCCATAGGTAAAAGGTGTAAACTATCATAGATTGCCCATAAACTACAGATTAATTTCCAAATCTTATCTTAAAATTGGCTAATAAGGTCCCTTTAGAAAGAAATGTTCGTATTCTTGTCACTTACGAACTTGCTCTTATTAATTACACAACACTCATGGGAGAAAAAATCATCATGGTTGTCAAAGGAATTAGATTTGTATTCAGATATTTTTATGCAATTCTACTGTGTTTAGATTTTACTAAGATTCTCAACCACAGCTGAGAAATGCTCAGGTTGTTACTAGAATGTACCAGTACCAACAGTTTTATACTCAGGGATGTTTCTTTAAAGCAAAGATATGCATATCAGCTAATCCCTTGGTTTCATAAGAGGAATGTACACATAGCTTTCCAAAAACTTCCGTGACGCTGAACTAGAACTTTGAATTATAAGTAACAAATCTAGTAACAGACTTAAAAGAGCCCTGTTTGGACCTTTTTAACCTCAAAGCAATTCACCGTGACAGAAGATTATTTTTATCAACTTGGAGATAGTAATCTTTCTCTGAAAGAAGATACGTGCTAGGACTCTGTGTTTACAAACAACTAGGACTTCCCAAGAGAGCACATTTCTTACATATGCACACAAAAAGTAAAAAAAGCATATACAACTGACAGGTTGAGGATTGCACTTACTTAAAGCACCAAAAAGAAAACAGGAGCACCTTTGAAAATTCATCTCCAGGTGAGGGTTGCAGAGTCAGCTTTTTGAACATTAAACAACTTCATAAAGAAGAAGATATTATGGTAGAGATTAGACTTCAATTTCACTTGTTTGACTGAGTCCTTGCACGATTTGGCTACATAAATTTTGGTATTACTGAAAGCTGACATTCTACCATATTCAAATCACAGAAGCAAGATGTACTCTGAAGGAGGTTAAAACTTCATTTTTTTCCCAAGGCAAAATATACATACCCTTAAATCTGGAGAAAAGTTGTCTGCTGAGGTGGAGATCGAGTCAGATGATATAGCAGAAGCAGATTTGGTGTGAGTAGAATGGTCCGAGTGAGAAGTGGAAGCGCTATAAAGAGAAACATCAGAGTGTATCAAAACTAAGCTCAAGAAGACCCAAAAGCTGACAATTCCAGCCACTCAGTCACAGACCTATCACACATTTTCCACTATTTCCACCCTTTACCGAATCTCAGCTCAGACTGAGCCAATGTTAACACAACGCAAGCCTGTGTTGAGGAATACATTCAGTGCAGGTAGCTCAGTGTGCATCTGCAGTGCCAGCTGCAGATTGAGCTCTGGGTAGAGACAAGAGGCCAGGATCTACCACCTCTTGGCACAATGAAGAGCACAGAGATCTGTGGTCCAGCCAGGTTACTGAACACATGCCAGGAGGGTTTTTGTTAGGGTTTCTTTTGCTTGCGGTTCCTTCTCAAAGGCACCCAGCTCAAGCTGATTTTTTATTATTGCACCATGATTATACAGTTGGGTCTCCTATTCCACGGAACCGTGGTCTTATTCATCTCCCACGAAGCCCGCCTTCCGTGTTGATTGGCAGCTCATTAATTGGCAAATTTGCCCCGCATCCTCACACCGCCCCCTGGCGCTCCAGCAGTGTTTTGGCACTCCCCTGCTGTGTGTCTGTGTTTATGTAGGTGTTTCCCAGTGCCCATGGCCACGCCACGCCAGGAAAAATCCCTTTTGCACTCGGTCGGGAACACCGGTGTGGGGAGCCGCCCGTGTCACCGTCCTGGTGTCTCTCCATACCTGGGGTAGACGAGTATGTCTCAGAGAGTCATTCAAGAAAGAGAGAGTCATTCGGACACCACGTCTAACTTGAGAGTGTGTAAATCTTTCATAACTGCATTAAGCCTCCTCGTTTGGAGTGGGGCAGGCACCCAGCTGTGCCTGGAGCAGAGCCGGTGCCATGCCCGTCCTGCCCGCTCCGCTGGGAGCGGAGGGACCGCCACTGCCGTGCCCGCTCCGCTGGGAGCAGCAAGGCCACCGCTACTGCACCCGCTGTGCCGGGAGTGGGGGCGCCACCGCCACGGCTGTGCGGGTTGATTTGCATATTTATGACTGCGTAATTGAATATTCATGCATGTCACGTTGCGCATGCGCAGTTGCAAAAGATACCTCCTTAAATGCTGAAAAACCATGCCGCTAAGATGTGAAGCTGCAATATGGGGGGCGCGAAGTGGAAGAGGGCCAACTGTATTAAGTATTGGGAAAACTGAGACTCTGTTATGGGAAACCTGGGGTTAAGCCACTAAGAAAATCTTGACTGTGTGAGAGTGTGGTGTGTAGGGAGGGGATCAAGCAGGGCACCCACGGGCTCACTGGAGCCACTCACTGCAGAGGTGCTTCAGTCTCAGCTCAGGTGGTGCAAGTGTGACTGCCAGAGTGGCTCCTGGATGGTTGGACAGGAAAGTTTCCCTAACACTTGATCAAATCCCAAATCGCAGAAACTAAGGGCCTCCATTTTAGGCTTTCAGATGGGAGATATTAGTGCATTGCAAGGGGATGAAAACAGACAGACGCCTGAATGCATGCCAGCACAGCTCCAACCGCAGCTTTACAGCGGTGGAAGAAATTCAGAATAAAAACTCTTTTCATCACACACAACTTTTCTCCTTCAAGTACACATACCACCCTCAGGAGAATAAAGAAGACTCTCCCAGCATACTTCTCTGGTGATACACAATGTGATTTGCTACATAACAAAGTCAAACAGTGATTTTCTTTTTTCATACAGTTTTCCTAATATAGCTGTAAGCAACCAGAGTAAGCTTATTTTACACCATTTTTATGCGGCAACCTCTCCTAGAGCCCTAATTGCTTAACATTAGCATTCAGTGCTAAGGCTTTTAAAAACCCTGATGACTGTAAAGAAAGATCCTCTGTAGTACAATGTTTCTTCCTGAAGTTACTGCGCAGCAATAAACACAATCCATGCCAATTAATTCTCACACTCTAACCAAACAAACAGAAAGGTTTTACCTGGGTATAAAGACACTCTTAAGGATCAGGTATCACACCTGCAAGCCTAGCCTTGCCCAAAGAAGAATACAATCACGAGTATGTACTACCATTACTACTTGTATTAATCCTTTATGTGACAATTTAGCAACAGCTATAATCTGAGCTGCCAAAGGGCCTGGAGATTTTTTTAATTGTCTGAAATTTGTTTTGCTGCTGATAAACAGCCAGCGAAAGGCCAGAATGTTCCATTTTTTGTTTCTATTATTTGGAATTTGGCAAACTATTTCACAAGCAGTGTTAAAAAAACAAAGATCTACAGCAGAATTGGGCTCTTGCTGGGAGTTGGTCCTCTCTCTCCAAGGATTAAAGAGTATTGGCAACTCTTTCATCCTACAAAGTATAAACTTCAAAATTCAACCTTTGGGAACATTAAAAAATTATATAAAATCAATGACACTGGTGTGCCAATCAAATAGCTCAATTCCACTGAATGCACTTGTTGTACAAGGTTCAACAGCTAATCACTCAGCTCCCTAATGTGCTCAACTCCTGCAGTGTTGCCAGGTAAACTCATGTAATTTTGGATAGCCAGCGGCATACCTGTGCACACAACGCTGCTCATGCCACAGCAGCCCCAGTCTCTGTTCCAGGAGGAAAATAATTTTACACTAAAACAAGAAGAACTGAATCTGCAAAACGTCCCGTTCTTATGAATGAAAAGGCCTCATAAATGCACTGAATTTGTGTACAGTTTCACACAAAACTGATATAAAGTGTACATTGCTGCTGAATGGGCTGCTCATTTCTACTCTCTTTCTCCTCCTCTCAACCCTGACTGCACACTGCTGCCATCTCCATTGTGCTGGATGGGCATCATGGGATGCACGGTTCAATTTGCTGATCTGACAGGGCAGTAACCTATTAATAAACATGAAGAGAGTCTTCTGGTGGCTAACAGAACTGATTGGATTCATTACATGGCTACATAAATCATCAGATGCAGCACGCAAAGAGGGAAGGAATCTGGATCTGGAGATGATGAGGATGGCTGAGAGCACTTTGCACACAGCAGCCTGGAGGCACGCTAAATTAGGCTTAGCACTTAACCACGTTTTCACATTACTTTACTAAACGAGCTCAGATCCCTGATGTATTCCCTTGAAACTCCTTTCAGCCTGGCTCCTGCATGGCCAGTCTTCATCTTCCAAGCATTCACCCTTGCATTTGCAACTTTTTAGTTTAAAAGCATGTAAAAAAACCAAAAAAGAATCACAATTTAATCATTCCACGGAGAAACACCCGTTTACTGTACGGCAATCTATAAAGAAATGGTACTCAAAGTGTACTTTAAGGTACTTAAACGAAGAGCAAGCAGATAAGCCTTTATCACTGGGTGACAACCTTGATTTCTGTCCCTGGGTCCTCGCTGTGCTTTCTCCCACAGCAGCTCCAGCCGGGGGAGCCAGAGCCTTAGAGTAAGCCTCCAGAAGCCATGTATTCTGGCTCCCAGACTTTCGTCTTTTTCACTTTTCACAAAAGTCTTTTGACTTTTCCAGGGCCCAGACATTTGTGTATTGAAATATATTTAAAAGGTCAGCAACTCTTCTGAGTTTACAAATCCTCTGGCACAGGTGTTAGGTATCTAAGCCAGGGCACATAAGCAGTTGACCTGGTCCTGTGCACCACATGCAGGACAGCTTACTCAATTGAGTATTTTTTGCATAAAAAAATCACATCCTTTAGTGAAAGAAAAGGAAGCTGGAAGGGCTTAGTGAAGAATGCTAATCTCTCTGCCCCCAAGCCAGGACAAGCTACACCCAAACAGCTCCTGAGAGCTCTGTCTAACCTGCTCTGAATAGCTCCCAGGGAGAGTACTAAAATAAGGATCAAAATTGCACCAGTTTTCCTGCTGACACAACTTGTCTTCCCAGGTACATACCCAAGTTTCCACTTAACACATAAGCAGCGATTATCTATCACTGAAGATCAAAGATTTTTAAGAAATTATTAATTTCACTGTGGCAAACTAAGGGGCAAACTGCTT
>WEKX01016157.1:43077-61437 GCA_013390025.1 Pitta sordida
GGGGAAGGAGAAAAAAAAGGGGGGGGCAGAACCATAATCCATAACATGTTTGAGTTACAAAAGCGTTTTGCTTTGTTGATCACACTTGGCCTCAAGTGAGTGTTATAGAAGGAAAGTACAATAATTCCTCGCTGCTTCACGGTTCACAGCTCCAACATATCGCAGGTTTTTTCCCCCAGTTTTCACTGTACTGATCGTGTTTACTGTATTTACCGTATTTCCCCCTACCTTGCAGATTTCGCTTATCACGGCATCTTTCCTCCATCCGACTCCCCACAATATTCAAGGAATTACTGTATCTGCATTTAGAAGTCGCTTTTCAAAAGCACCAATGTTCCTCTGTTCTCACAGAAAGCACCAGTGAAGCCTCCCTCCAGTGATGGCAGCAAGACCTTTTGGAAGCACTGCCTGCATACACAGCGAACAATACCCCTGGATTATGTAGCTTGGCACAGTATGCATAGGTTGCATGTTTGGCTCGCTCCCTCTGTTCTCCTCATCTGCCATTTACAGGGAACTGAGACGGAAGGAAGGAGCAGACAATCAAAAGGCTGCTGCTCTGCAGTTCCTCCTCTTATCACTGTCAGGCAGTTGCACAGCTCCAGCTTCACCGCTCAGCAAACTAATTAATCTGATGTCCCTGCATGCACATGAGAAGTTTATTAGTTTCAGTGGTTACTCAATCTTGAGGTCTCCTCTGCTGCCAATGCAAAAGCAAAGATCCTCAAACTATGCAGTTTCATATGCCTTTGGGTGGAGGAGAGCAGAACACCCTGGGGCCAACACAGAGTGAGAAGACCTGGGCTCCCTCCATGCTTTGCCACCAGTTGTTCTGCATCATCTCAGGGAAGCCATTTACTCATGCTTCTGTCATGACTTCTGCACATTATCCCAGCGTTTGCCAGCCTAAAGTTAAAGCTGTCTCTTGCTACACTTTTGGCAGCATGACTGGTATGTCTAGTACCAGTCTAACATGCTCAGGACCCCACTGAGAATGCTCTGCTCTCACAGGGACAAACCCCTAACAGCTGTGTTTCATCAGGAAGGCAACAGAGAGTAAACCAGAGAGACAGCCAGGGCACAATGGTCACATGCAACTGCTGGGCTGGGGGGCACATGACAAACATCTAAGAACACAGGTAGGTTTGGACTGATTTCAGCAAGGGTTAAAAATCACTAGAGCTGTGCCAATCACTACTAGAAAAGGTCTGGTTCAATGCTACTTTAATGTGCAAAATTATCATATTATAACCTATCTGAACCTACCATATCTGAACCTCATTAAAGTTCTAGGAAACAACATATACTCAGGTTCACAAAATACTTTCAGCTCTTCCTACAGGAAAGAAAGTGAGTTCCTGTGAGGAACTGGAAAAGACCCAGGACCTTCAGGAGCATTTCTCTTCCCATGCTTCAGGCCCAGGCATCTCTGCAACGTCCTTGCTGATGGATGTCTGTGTTAATTATGAAAAGAGATCTCTTCAACAGGTCAAAAGGACCTTCAGATAAAGCACCTTACTCCTGTGACAGCCATTCCCATTTGCCCCTCTCCTCATTCCTTCCCCATGCAAAAGGAGGAGACTGGTCTAGGATGCAATTAACACTGGTCTGTGTCTTACATCTTGGTAATTACATATTTTTATTATTTAAATGTGTTTCTTTATAACCACATTTTAAATGATAAATGAGTCTAAATGCGAGCTGTCAGCACAATGGTCTTCTACAGTATCTGCACGTAGTGTTAACCCCTTGGCTATATGGAATACATATATGCAACTAAAAAGAGAATTACATACACTGGAAACCAAGCACAGTGACTCAACTCCTGATAAAGTGTTCATTGTTATTTTTAGGACTATCCCAAAAACATGCCAGATGGTTTTCAAACATAATTCAGACTCAGACAGATGCCCTCCGGTGATTCCTGTTCAGGCAATTGAAAGGTACGTATTACTGAACCTTAGCAGAATTGAAGGCATGCCAGTGCGCTGAGCTTAAACTGTCCACAAAGATGTAAAGAATCTGCAAACAGAAGTGTCTGAGATGTGCAAACTCGACGTCTTAAACTGAACATGAAGGGGAAATATTTTGGGTTAAACCAATGATACAGTCTTAAGCCACGACAAAGAGTATCATTAAATGACATTTGCCATTAATGATTAAGGCAACATCTACCCTCAGGTCCCTGCAATGTAAAAAAATATGATGCATAAGAAAGCCCAGGAAAAGAAATAAAACCTTGTAGTTGCCATTTGTTTTGGCAGGTGTTACAGCAAAAGTTTGACTATCAAATTATTTCTCTCCTGGTATAGAGAAGCAGTAGCTTTCCCTGGAAATAAAAAGCTTCTGAAGAGGGCAATTTGACCTCATGAGGGTCTGAGCATAACAGTGAACCCAGGACAGCTAGAAGATAAGCACAACGACACAAAGGGAAGTACCAGAATCAAAGTGTGAAGCCCTGAAGTTTTAACCTGATGCAGACAAATGCACCATTTATGCAGGATTGAGCTCTCCTACCTGTATCTTCTTCCTTATCCCTGTTGTTGGCAACAGAATACCACATGCTTTGTACTCCAAGACATTTTACTCTGCTGTCTCCACCCTCTGGAAGGAAAAAGACCCCAACCTCCTAGTAGGTCTGTATGAAGGTCTTTCTGTGAATATCAGGTCTCAAGCTGCCCATGCTATACAACCTCTACCCGTAGGTTGTGTGATTCAAGAATACAGTCAAAACAACCAATGTCACGTATCGCATAAAGCTGCACAATGACTTCTGGCAAAACCTTAGACAAAAGTCACAAAATAATTATGAGGTGTGATCTGGCTAAACCATCCCATTCTGTAATTGCTGAGAATGATTTTTTCCAAGCAAGCTCTTCGAGGTGTGCCTCCTTATGTTCAGAAAAACATCAAAAATACATATACTGTTCCTACAGTAGTTCTGATCAGCAAGAACATATATTATATACACCTTCACAAAGACAAGTAAATCCTAAGTAAATCCTATGCAGATAGGGACTGGGTACAATGAAGGGGATGAGACACTGCCACAAGTTGCCTCATACAAGCCCTGAAAGTGTTCAAGGCTAGGTTGGATGGGGATTTCAGCAACTTGGTCTAGTAAAAGGCATCCCTGTCCATGGCAGAGCAGCTGAAACTGGATGATCTTTAAGGTCTCTTCCAACCCAAACCATTCATGATACTTGTTCAGACTTTGAAAAGTAAGAAAAAGACTTTTATCTTGCTTCAAAATAAAATACTGTCTAAATAAATGCAAGCAAACAGAAAACAAAACAGACCACAACAAAGGGGGAAAAAACCCAAAACCAACATTAAGCTCTGATTCCTAAAGTTCCCCTCCTAAATCCATGAGCGGGAGCGTGCATATGAATTTAACACCAAGAATTCTATGAAAAATTGATGGAACAGAAGGGAAATACGCCTCTGGAAAATATGCCATTCTTATTTACAATATATGCAAAGGGCTTGAAGACACCTATTTTTGTGTACCAATATTAACCTGGCTCAGTTCCATAAATAACAACCAAAATGTAGTCAGTGATGATAAAGTCACCTTTCCAGCACCTTCTTTTTGAATATTCTTTCCCTGTCAGTACAAGAAGTAGCTGCTTCATTGCTTGCAAATCTGTGCCAATTACTTAGATGCTAATTGGCATGAGTTGCTCACACCATTTCTTCTATATCAAACTGAGTATTTTGTTTCAATAGTCACTGAACTGCATGGAAAACAGGTGACAAAATGCACCACTGAGCGATACAGTTCCAGACACAGAGGTCATAAATGATAAAAACACCATAGAGGGCAAATTTCCATTTCCTCTCTTCCTGGTTTTTTTCAAGTTTCTCATTATGGGCATTCCTAAAAACTAATCAAGGTGAAACCTGCAAATTAATGATGACTAGTGGCAAATACAATTTAATTTGGAAGCTTCAGATGCCAAGAGAGTAGGGCCCAATTGGTTTGAATTTTTAGCAGAGCCATGAATAGAAGCTCTTGCAGCACTTCGGCACTTCTCTTAAAAGTATAATGCTGCAAAGGTACTGAGAACTCCCCCTTCACTTCCCAAACTCAAGCTGACAACACTCCCCCCCCCTCAATACTCTCAACATTCTTGTTCCTTTGAGAGAAGAAAGAAGTAATCCTGAAAAACCTCCTGGGTCACATCAAAGCTGAGGGAGACAAACCAACGCTTGTTCCCCATGAATATGACTCTGTACTAGTTAGTACTGGCTGAACTGGCCTGGGACATCCAGCTGTTGCCCACATCAGACTCTCCCATTTACAGCAGCTCTCCGTGGATCTGTGCTAAGGATAAGTGGTAGCCATAGTCCTTACCTTTGCACATATATATACACACCTAGGAGTCCTCACAAGTCCCTCATGCACCTCTCTTCAGGCAAGCACTTGGAAGCTCAGCTGGCATCTGATGGAACCAGGGCCCTGAAGCAGGAGCTAGGCACTCTGTGCTGGCTTCCACTCTGCCAAAGGGTGAGAACAGGCTCGGCTGCTGTAAATTAAGTTTTAGCACTTCAACACCATCTCTCCCAGGACAGGAATCCCACTGTAACCAGTACCACACGTGCCCATAAGAACAGGCAACCCCTTCCCTGAAGAGATTTCACAGACAGACAAAGGAGCAATCTCTAGCAAGAGTGACTCGATTTTAATTCTTCACAGAGAAATGCAAAATCAAAGCAGGCTAATTCTACCTATACAGCAAATGCCACAGGAAACTACCAACACATAAGACACAGCATTACCCCTTTGAACACCCAGCACCATGCTTTTTAGGAACATGCAGGACAGAGAGTTGCTAGGTTTCAGGTACATGGAATTCACAATTTGCTTAAAAAACATTTAAAGATCCCACTTAAACCTCTGCTTGACCCGTAACAATCTAAGAGGGTAAAAAAGTACAAGCCATAAAAAAATATGCACTTGAAGGGAAGAGAGAAGCACCAACTGCCAGGCTGCCTCTGGCATTCAGAGAAGGCAGACAGTTGTACTATATAATAATGTACCCTTACTATTCAAAAGGGTCAGCAATGTCAGAGTTTAACATTATCTTAAAAGGAACCCGTTTCAGCAAACAAAACATGGTGCATGTATGTGACAGACCTAAAATAGACCCCCATGCCACTTGCCTGAATGAAAAAGATTCACTTCTGTTGCCAAACAAAGCAGGGTCTCAGTCTGACTTCAATGTTCCAAGGGAGAAAAATGACATTTTTTAAAAGTTGATTCTTCCAAGTAGCATCCTGAGCTGAATATATAGTACATGTTTTCCCATGAGCCATAAAGAGAATGTCCTATATTTTGACCGTGAACAAGCTTTTCTAGGAATGCAAATTTTGCTCTCAATAGTTACACAATGGACTACAGTGTCACAAGCAGGGTTCGTGCTCCATTAGTCATTCTTTTCGTATTTTTTTAAATTGAAATTCACAAAAGGCCTACAGTGAATGTAGAGCACTTGCTAAACAATAGGCAGATTGTGTAAAATATTTGCAAGATTCCAAGAATAGAAGAGCAACGCCCAAAGACAAACCAATATGCAGAATGTAATTAATAACAGCAAGCAGTCCAGAGCATCATGCTTTTATGAGTCAACAATCCAGAAGGTTAAAAACAGGAAGAACAGGAGCTATTAGAGGCCTGAAACAATTCAGATTCTCTGATCTCTTATCATGGAAGGTAACTACAAAATTATTTGTATTCATGAGAGGAACAAAAGGGGAGTTAGGTTTCTAACAAGCTCCCAGCTGGTATGGGACGATGCTCAACTACAAGAAAACGGAAGAAAAAAACATCAAGAAGTTGTTAGACCTCTGCAGGAAACTAACATTTTGCCTCTGCTTCACCAATTTAATTTCCGACCATATCCACAGAGTTCAAAATAAGTTACTACCTTCTGAAAGCAAGATAATAATCCTTTAATTTGGTCTGATTCCAGTTCCTAATGGAAATATTTGGATTGCAAAATCCACCACCAGCACAAGCATTTTTGCTTGCAGCACTAGGGGTTTGGGCAGTGAGCTGTGGGCAAGGCAGGCAAATAACAACAGAAAGGCAGCCTTGTTATTCTGGCTCTGCCCTAGGCCTTGGGAGGAAGGTTTGACAGACTTCCTTAGTCAGGTGCACATATCTGAGTCTGTATTCCAAAGCTCAGGGATTTCCAATCACCCATACAGATAATTAGCACTGAAAACAATTTAAGACTATAAGGTGAAGAGAGGTTCAGAACACAACCCTGATTACTGTCAATATAAAGAGGGCTGCCTGACAGAACAGTGCTCCCACCTGCTCTTCACCGCACCTTCCTACACGTTGGGTTATTGCTGTGCTCTTTGAGATCTTTGATGTTGCTCTGAAGGAGCTAGAGCCTTTGTTTTCAAATATCAAATGCTACAGAGGGCGGGACTGAACTAGAAGTGAAGCTCTTACCCTCCCCACCCTCAAGACAACAGTATTTCTACGTCAAAAAAGCACGGCTGAGGAAGAGACATTCCAGCATCTCAGGCTTCAGGTGGTTGAAGTAGTGATGCACAGGGACAGACAGAAAACCATCAGGGAGATTACTGATTGACAGGATACGTGACAAGTGATGTCTTGGGCCATGATGAATCGGCACATGGCCTGACCTGCAGCTTTCTCCCCCAAACAGCCCAAGCAGCAGCCTCAGCAGACCACAGCCAAGGGAACCTCCATGCTGCATGACTGCTCTGGCAAAAAGGCAACTCAAGAATCCAATTTGGAGTGTTTCTTGGTAGTGTGACAACACCCATGTCTCTTAGCCCTTTCTGTAGAAGATGTTGACTCCAGGGCTCCACTCTCTCTGTGGTAGAGAACTATGGGACCTGGGTGGTGCTGCCATCACCTACATCAAAGCCACCTTGGATTTACCACTGCACCCCACAAAAGAAAGAGGGCTGGCAACATCTAACTGTCTCCACAGGTACTTTGAATGAAGACAAAATTCATGATGGAAATCCTGCATACAATTCAAAATCACTCCTGCAGGTAATCAGTATTTATATTCACTACATAAACTTCCACATCCTTCCTTTAAAATACATCAAGCCAGAGAAAGACCCACAAGTAAAATCTATCAGGATTTTTATGCAAATTCAGACATTCCTATAAGTTCCAAAAACTAGTCCAGAATCTGAGAGCAAAGAGAAGTAGAAAAAATGCAAACCAACACTGGATATAAAATCTTTTGTTTGCTGCCTTTTTTTTTTTTTTGGTAGGAAAAAGCTATTAACTTGATCAAGGAAAGAAATGGAGAAATTATATTACGTATAAGAACTCACTTTAGGACAGACAGGAGAACTGAATAAAAAATACGTAACTTCTATAACCACTTGTGTATTGATTAACCAAATATATGTGTATTTCTCAATTTCTCACAGTTCATATGCTGCCTCAGTTTTTCTTTAGATTCCTTCCTATGTCCCTATTTACAAAACGCCTTAGTTAGAATGTAATACATATTGTTAAATGTTCTCATATTTTTTTAAACACATACCACGCAATCCCCTCACCCCAATAAACCCAACACCCACAGGAATTAAAAATACCAACGACTTTACTCATCAATGACATTACTTGTTCCATCTTGGGAAAAATCAAAAGAAGGAGGGAAGGCTATATAAATATAGCCATTCTGGAGAGTCTTGTATCACCTAGCAAAATTGACTTGGTGTAACACCTTGATAAGCTTTCACAAACAATATGCAGCCATGTGCTCTTCCACATTCAGCTCAAAGAAAAGACTGAGAACAACTTTATAACTCTGACAGCCCAACCCCTGGATGAAACTGGTCCCCAGCAAAATCTCCAGGCTAAATTCAGACAAGGATTCAATAATCTGGGGCTTTATTTCCAGGAATTCAACCTTAAACAACAAAGAGTGTTTCCAGAAACACTGGACACCTGTGTGAGAAGACTGAGAGGTGATCTCATCACTATCCCAAAAGCAGGTGCCAACAAGATGGTGCCAGACACTTTTCAGTGGTGCCTGTAACAGAACAGGTCATAAGATAAAACACAAGAAGTTTCACCTCAATATGAGGTAAAACGTCTTTATGTTGGGGGTGGCACAGCGCCTGGGAGGTCATGGAGTTTCCCCCCTCTGGAGGCATTCAAAACCCACCTGGACATGTTCCTGTCTCACCTGGCCCAGGTGATTCTGCCTCGGCAGGGGGTAGGACTAGATCTCCAGAGGTCACTTCCAACCCTACATACAATTCTGTAACCCTGTATCTTACCACAACTTCCAGAGAGCCCAGCATTATTGACGGCAGTGGTCCACCAGTTAAAGTCTCCAGGTTCAATATTCATAGCTGGTGCCAGGTTGCCCCACAGGCTCAGTCCCATTTATCGTCTAAACACAAAGCTCAGTTTCCAAAGTGCTCAAGAGGCACTGATTTCTGGATATACAGCTCACATTTGACAAAGGGCTCTGCACACTCATGCACCTCACTGGCCAGTTGTAGGGTACATTGAAAACAAAGGTCTTTCAAATTCTTCCACCTTACAATGAAATGAGGCACACAAAGTTTGCAAGCTCAGCTGGGGATTTTCTGTACATCAGTTCTCATTCATTCACAGTATTCACAGTATAGATAAGGCTGGAAACGACCTCAAAGATCCAGTCCAACCTATAGTCCAACTAACCTAGCATCTACATCTAGATCATATCTCTCAACACCTCATCCAGCCTCCCATTGAACACCTTCAGGGTTGGTGAGTCAATCACCTCTGTGGGCAACCCATTCCAAATCCGGATCACTCTTTCAGTAAAAAGCCTTTTCCTAATATCAAGTCTAAAGTTCCCCTGCTGAGGGCCAATCTAAGATCACCCACAGTCACTTCCTCTTGCCATTTCTGCTTTCTGAAGCAGAAATCAATGCATGCGAAAAGCAAAGTAATTCAAAAAGGAGAAGGATCAATGAGGTCAGAAAGGTTCAGCTCTGGTTGGTAGATACCACAGGTGTCTATGCTCCCACTTACCCAATGGAAACTCAAGCAGTGGAGTCTAGATGACGATTCAGGCTCTCTCACAGTGGACAGTAATCTTTGTTCAAATTAATTATTTGTGAAGCGTATTGACTCTGCTGAGGGTAATGAGGTTTTAGATAACCTATTTCACAAGGAGATACGGAAATCTGAACCAGATCCTACCCTGATTTCCTGAAGATGCGTATATGTTCTGTATTTTCACCTGAACTTTTGCAGACACCAGAGAAACCACAGCAAAATAATGAAATTCAAAAATGAGAGAATAAAACTTTTATGTGGAAAGCCCTATTGTTTCTCCAACTTGAGAGAAGCCTTGTTCACAAGCAGCTGCACACATTTGTGCCACCCTTCTCAAGCTATTTCCTTGTGTTGAAAAAGAAACAAGCTTTTTCTGTAAAGGAAGAACTGCTGTGCTCTCGCTTCCCATCTCCATCTTTGTTTAAATCCAAAATCTGTCATAAATTACTATTTTCACTCCTCTGTCAATCATGGTTAAAATTGCCCAAATGATACCAAAACTATTAGTGGACAAACTAGATGAATTCACACACATACATAAAGAAATGGGGCTTAGGAAAGCTGACTACAGATCTCTGCTCTCCTCATTTCTGAACAGATTTAGCTAACATGTAAAAAAGAGGAATGCTGTGAGTTAAGAAATAGCTCCTTCCGTTTTTGGAGTGGAGAACAACTCAAATGCACTTTCTGCCGTTACCACAATGATGGGCAGGGAGTTCTCTGTAGGTGGTCACATCTGAATTATTCACTTTAGGCTCTACTTAAGAGTCAACATGGAGAAACTGAGATGACTCACTCTTCCCCATTGTCTACAAAAACAACCCAGAGACTACCAGAACTCTGTATCAGTCCAATTAAATGAGAGAGATCTCATGCAGGATGCCCATAATTTTCTTTATGCAAGGTGGAATTTAGAATCAAACTATGTTTTAGAAAAAAAAGAAAAAAAAAAAGATGACCTATGTCTCTCTATGATGCCGGAGTCAGCAATGATCAGCACAAGCAGGTGGCAATAAGTGAAGGCCCAAGTGAAGGCCCAAGACTGCTCTGCTGGCACAAGTCCTGAAAACATCTACAAGCAGTCCCACCACATCTGTCTTCTCACATCCCAGGGTTTAACAACCACTGTGATAGCATGTTGCTTCACCTTTGAGGAAAAAGACTTGGGAAGTACTCTCTTATGAGGTATGGGGGTTCATTTTCAGTGTAGGAGTAGGATGTCCATTCTTAGACTGGAAGACAGCTCGAATTTTCAGGAAATTTAAAAGTCACAACATCCCACATTTTTCACTTCTTTTCAGAGAGATTCTATTTACAAATGAGATTGCTGATCAGTTTTTATTTATTAAATGTATCCCATCTGTTGGTTAAACCAACCTCTACTTTGATGACTGATTTTGAGAGTCATCCTTCAGCAGTTCACCTCCAGTACACCAACATTTGGATCACGAAACACCAGGCAATGATCACATGTACGCCCACTCCACCAGTTACATTTTTTACAGAATAAAACAGCTGGGTTAACTTGTAGCCCTGTCACTCAGCACTCCAATTGCTCTTCATTGGCCATAAACTTTGTAATGAATTTTCAAGGCATCAAGAACGAGGTCTGCACTCTTGCTTTGCCTGAACTTTTCTTGGCCTGCCTGCAGCTTTGTTTAGACTAGTTTAGGTGCGACTGCAATTTCTGCATCCAGCATCTACTTTGTTTGTATGTGGTACAACCACAGCTTTGCACAGACAGTGGCAGCAAGTAGCAGAGATCTGGAAAAGTGGAGACAGGGATTGTGGCACGGAGGAGCACAGGAGAAAAGGGGCACAAACTTGGCACTGGACACCATGGCTATAAACAACTCACCCAGTGGTCAGCCAAAGAAACACAGACCTGGAGCTGTATAAAACTGGTTTTAGGGGTAACAGATAACAAAGAATAGTACCAAATAGCCTAAAAGGAACTACATATAGCCCAAAAAAANAAAACAAAAAAAAAAAAAAAAAAAACAAAAAAAAAAAAAAAAAAAAAAAAAAAATCAGACGTAACATGGAACTTCATCGAAAAAAGAGTTAGGTGTAAAGTTGTTTTACCAATCATACTAAAATGATCCCAGGTGGATCCTATAGTAAAGAAAGAAAAAAAAAATCATCAAGATGAACCTCATACTTCTCCCAGCAAAGAACTCCAGATGCTGACAACTTGCTCTAACACTCACCACCATCAGAACAAAATCAGAAAACTTGGGATCCAGAGGAGTAGGAGAGGGATGAACCTAACACCAGGAAGAGTAGAAACCAGTACATGAATGTATGACAGTTTTAACTGCATCATTATTTTTCTCTAATAACTGCATCTGGACTAATAATGATTGGACTTTAATAAAAAATAGTTTCACTAAGAATAAATTATTTGCTATAATGCAAAAATGCTGCCTTTTTGCCCTTAAACAAAGTTTTTAGTGTAATACTTTGTATAGGCATGTAGTCTACATCACAGTAAATAAATCCAGCTAAAAACATTGTTTTATTCTAAACAGGTGTTGCTAGTCTTCCCAGACCAAAGAAAAAAAAAAACAAACCCATAAGCTCATGTTTTTCTTAATAGTTCATCAGAAATATGATCACATCCCCACACCTGACCCAGATCAAATTTGAATCACTAGGTAACCTGTCATTAATGATTCTGGAGCCATGGCCAGAGTAGAAAGGCCAGATACATAAAGTGGCAGCATTCGTACAGAGCTAACTAAATTACTAGAACATCACCTTGAAGGGGTTAGGCACTCAAAAACTGCCAACACTTTCTCCTCATCAAATGTATCAGGCTTTAGAAAGCAATGGAAAAGAATTCATGGAGCAGAGAAGCAAGAAACAAAGAAAAGAGCTACCTTGAAATCACTGGAAAATTACTGAGTGAGAACATTCTCTGGCAAAAGCAACCATGGAAGCAGTTAAAGGGAAAGCAAATGCGTACTTGTAAAGTTCCACTGATTTTTTTGCTGTTGTCTTTCACTAATTTTTTTTCCTTCAATTAGGTCCCAGTTACTGGGGTAATAAAAGAGCCAGATGGTTTTCTTCAGTTAAAAATAAAGACGGGGTAACTACTGTGAGAGTACCTCTTCTGTATTTTCACTTCGCTGGGTTATCCCAGACACCTCGACAATTCAAGCACAATTCATTCCCTTTCCATTACTCTCTCCGTCATGGTGGAATGGGTTTCCTATGGACAAATACAAATACTTCTTCTTGTGCTGTATTACAACTACACCTCTACATAACACCTATATATCAAAGTGACCTCTGGACAGTTTCCACAGGTTCACAGGTTCTTCTGAGTTGGAAGGGACCCACAGGATCATATAGTACAACTCCCAAGCGAACACTCACCAAGGGATCAGGCCCACAAGCATGGAACCACGGGCACCACGCTCCATCCATCCAAGCCTCCCACCATCTAGACCATGCCACAGAGCTCTTCATCTAGTCTTCTCTTAAACACTTCCAGGGATGGCAACTCCACCACCTCCCTGGGCAGAACATTCCACTGAGAGATCACTCTCTNCCCAGCTTGGTATCATCGGCAAACTTGCTGATGATGGACTCAATTCCCTCGTCCATATTGTCAATAAAGATGTCGAACAGTGCCGGGCCTAACACTGATCCCTGTGAGACTCCACTAGTGACTGGCTGCCAGCTGGATGTGGCACCATTCACCAACACTCTTTGAGCTCGTCCATCCAACCAATTCATAACCCAAAATAAAATGCTTCTGTCCAGTCCATGCTCTGAGAGTTTCTTCTGAAGCTTACCATGGGAAACTGTGTCAAAGGGTTTGCTAAGACCCAAGTACGCAACATCCACGGCCTTTTTTTCATCAAACAGGCGAGTCACCAGATCATAGAAGGAGATCAGGTTGGTCAGGCAAGACCTGCCTCTCCGAAATCCATGCTGACTAGTTCTAATGTCATGGTCATTTTGCAGTTGCTGCACAATAGCACACAGGACTATCTGTTCCATGACATTGCCTGAGACATTTCTAATCAATGTTCATTGTTCATTTCCCCTTACTAAGCTTTCTGGTAACACAGAATATTCTGAGTTGGAAGGGAACCACATGGACCACAGAATCCAATTCCTGCATCAAGCACTCTGATGAATGGATCAGGAATCTTTTTACACTAGCTGATACCCTCAGCACTGAAAAGCCAGCAACAGTAAAGCAGGTCATCGGGAAAATATTAATGATAAAGAAAATGTGGAGTAATCTGCTGGGCCATTAAAGAGGTATTACAACCTTTCCAAATTAAGTTCTTGCCTTTGTATGTGAGATACATATAAAAGAATTAGCAGAGGAAGGGTGAGGACAAAAACATCAGAAATAGGTAAAAAACCATGTTTGAGACAGGTGTTAACCTATAACTGAAGTCACAGCATGAACGCAATAGATAGGAATTGCGTAATTTAACATTGTTAGGTCATCCTCAATCTTAATTCAGGTTCTGTAAGTGTTTCTCTATTGTAAACAGCCTGTAGTTAAGGAACTATATGTACAACACAGAACAGTCTAGCAAATAGACTGTTAGTCAACATAGCCAATTCTCTTCAGAAAAGGCACTGCTTGCTGGGACCCAAGAGAGCCATGTTCTAAGCCTAGTTTACTGCTCACCAGCTGTCAGATCTCGCCTCATGTCTCCAGCGTAGTTTTTCATCTCATCCTTAGATTTTCTTGCTCTTCACCCAATCTCTCAGAAAGGAGTCTCAGCATTAGACTGCACATTGAAGAGCTTACTAAAATTACCCACCACGCATTATTAAAAATAGAGTAGTTCTGATTTAGGCACATTTAAATAGTTGGTCCCTATCTGCTCCACACAGAAATCATCACCATATGTACAGCAGCTAGAACTGTGGCACCACAAATTCCTGTGAGGCCTTTAAACAGCAATATAACATTAATTACAATATAATGAACAGGTGAGTGTCAGTTGTATTTTATATTCTCAAATAAAAATATGCTTAAATGCAAAAACTTTTGTCATCAAAAAAAGCCATTTTATTGAACAGTCAGGGCTAGGACAGAGATGCACAGGAAAACTTTTAAACAGTCTGAGGCAAGTAGGAACGGTTTCTGCTGAATGTAGGAGCAGAAATGTGCACGGCAAAGACTGTTACTAAAACAATTCCCAAATTCTTCAGAGGCAATGATTTCTGTTCACAGGCACACTGTATAAATTAAAAGCTCTAAAGTATTTTTCACTGAATATTATTTTCTGCACCAAATCCTGAGATTGTCATAAAATTTTCTCCTCACTCAGCAAACCTATGTGCAGGTAAAACTGGTATTTATCTTCACAACATGAAGTCAACAAAATCCCACTAAACTATTTCAGAATGGACTTCAGTTGCAACTAATTGTTATAAATTATCACTCACATATTACAATCAATGACAATGAGTCCATCTGGAGTTGCTAATTAGTTCTAGGCATAGTGTTAGGTTTCTCAGATGCAAAAACCAGTTCATTATCAACACTCAGCCAGCAACATATTTGTCTTTAATGGTAGCAACTCTAGCGAAATTCTGCTTCACACATACAAGAAATCAAATGCAAGAAATATTCTTAAAGCCCATGAGGAAAACAACCAGCTACTCGCATTTCACCAAATATCAGAACTGGCAAAAACCTTCCCTTTCAAACTCTAACTTCAATGACTCATCACAAAACAACTCAATCAGCAAAGCTCATACATCTGGTAGCAATGTGGTGCTACAGCAAAAGCCCTCCTCAGCCAACAGCTCACAGACCCAACTCCTTCCAGAATCACTCTCATCCATGGGGAAAGAATTCCTTCAACATAGCCTTAAATCAGACTAGGTATTGACAGGGCCTTGTTTGAGACAAGGGGGGACTTCATACCTCACAGAGTTATTGCTTCAACAGACCTTGCTGCACTGATTTACACAGAGTTTATGTTTCCAGAGTTATCCTTGAAAACATAAAGACAAGGAGCATGATCGTTCTCATATGCTTCTGTAAAAGTGCAATGCATAGGATCCACTCTGTCTGCAGACCTCAGGGGATGATAACCACCAGGAGAGAGGTGGTAACAAGTAACCAAGACAGTGGTAACATCAAAGATTGCTACAGTCATGCTGGTGGGAAACATCTGCCCACTGCCTTTCCTCTTTCTCTCATCTTGTACCAAGGCTGAAGTATCACTGATGTCTCCTATAGCAGTTTCTTTAGAGCACAATCACCGCCACACTTCTGCACAGGCAATACAAATTTACCCTCAGCAGATCTAACAGAAAGCCTCTTACTGGACTCTGATATGCTTTTTCAGATAACATTTCTGAGGAATACAAAGAGATATGTATTCATGCAGAAACCAGAGTGCACAATCACACTGACTGCATGAACAAAATGCCTAATTGCTTTTAATGAAAAGTAAATATCTGACATTTGACATCACTTTTTTCCTGAAGTCATGTGTTCTGCTAAAGTCATACACAGCTCTATCTAGCTTCCCTCTCACAAAAGGAAAATATTACGGTAGAATTTTGTTGGCTGTTCCTTTGAATTCCAAAGGTCAGTCTAGATGCAACTTCAAATTTGAAAAAAGAACAATATAAAAAACTCACCCACAAAATAATTTTAAGAGTGGTCTTGGAAGAAGTCTGAGCTGAAATGTGTTTAGCACACAATCACCCAGAATCCTTAGGCCATTTCAGAGATACAAAAGCAGTCCATAACATTGAGTAAAGCTCACTCTTCAGGATATAACCATATTGTAGGTCATCAAACATTAGAATCAGTGTTTTACCTCACTCCTGTCTCATGGGTTGTTCCTGGGCTGACACTGCAGACACACACAAGCACTTCTTGCAAGCTGCTAGCTAAATACCACCACAGCTCTCTATGAGTAGTCGGCTCATAGCGATGCATCTTCCATGAGAACAGGATGTAAACGGGTAGTCCGTTCTAAATACTGACCTTTGGAAACCACAGGGAGCTGCAGAACCCACTGCTGTGCCACCCAATCTGGGTGAGACAGCTGAGACTTGAAAAGCAGAAGAGCTGTTTCAGCACAATTATGACAGCAGCTGAGTTAATTAGCTGTGACCTGTTCATCTGAAGCCAACTCGGTATTTTCACACATAGCTTAGAATTTTTTACCCTGTGCTACACTGCAAGTCTCTTCAAGATTTTTTCAAACATTTTTCTAGGTTGGGACAGAAAGTAGGTAACAGTTGCTTAGTTATTCCCACATCTTCCTCAAGGACCATAGGTATTTATTGCACATTGAAAGGGTCTATTAAAATATTAAAGCAACTTTCACTGCTGAATGCCATTTCTGCCATATCTCATGTGCATTAATAAAAGACAAACCTATATACGTTCTTCAAGGCACTTATTCAAATGTGAGCAACCTTATGTATAAGTAAACTCTACCAAGCATGTCTTCTAGACTAGTTAGATCTGAAGTGCCTCTAGAAATAAAACACTTAACCTCCAAATTGGAGCTGAGAGAATCCTAAGAATTCACTACTATATATATTTCATACTTTCCAATCTTGTGTAAAACAGTTCTGTAACTACAACTCAACAAAGCTTCACATGGCTATGTAACTGTGATTCTGACATGAGTGACCTTCTATTCATTTTGGGGGGGGGGGGGGGGGTNAGAAATAAAACACTTAACCTCCAAATTGGAGCTGAGAGAATCCTAAGAATTCACTACTATATATATTTCATACTTTCCAATCTTGTGTAAAACAGTTCTGTAACTACAACTCAACAAAGCTTCACATGGCTATGTAACTGTGATTCTGACATGAGTGACCTTCTATTCATTTTGGGGGNTTTAAATACAATACTGATGTACAAAACTGATGACAGCACACTCATGATTCACTGTGCTTCTCACATCATCCCCACAGCTGACTTCTTTTTAAACAAAACCACTTGGTGAAAATGTGTCACAGGTTACAGTTGGGTATAGCTATTAGATTACAATCACAGAGATGAAATAACTATACTTCAATGCATACAAACAGTTCCATTTGCTTCAGAGGAATTGTTCCAATGCATAAAATTGGACTGCAGAACAGCTTTAATGAAAAAAAAAAACCAAGATGAAAATCAATCTACTGTCCAATTAATATAAAATTATTTATTTCTGCATAAGCATCATTAGATGTGCAAGGGAAGCTCATAATACATGTTCTGAAGATCACCAAGCATCTCTCATTACAAGAGCCTTACTTTACTTTCATATAATTTTGCCCTAATCTTGACCATTTCAACTAAAAAGTTTCACAGCATACACCACTTCAAGATGAAGAGTTTTTTATTAATAATTACAGATGAAAAACATTCATCTATTTCAAATACCTGGCTAGAAATCATATATTTTGTTTGGAATACATAAAAAGAATTGGCCAGCTTTCTTCTATGAGTTCTAGATGTTCAAGCAGAGATTGGAAATTCTGAAAGCTTTTGAATAAGTTTTTTTAAATCCAAGGAAATCTGTTAAAGTCTGGGCCTTTTCAGGGCTTGGAGGACACAGCCTTGTGCATGCTCAACAGAAAGAGATTTATCATCTCAATTTCCCAACAGTTCCGTCTGTGCAGGCCATGCTGCCGAGAGGCTGAACAGGAGCTTCCTTGTAGCCACTGACTCTTCTGAGTTAAGCTCTCTTTAGTGTCCATAGGCCTCTCACAGTGACTGACCTCCAGATGGGTCCAAGTTGCCTGAGCTGATGCAGAGGAAAAAAGAAGAATATATTGGGTCAGTTAGCTAAGGGGGAAAGTGGCCTGTAGGCAGAGCACTGGTAAACTGAACAAGGGAACCAATACAGATAGCAAGGACAGAAGAATTTGATGAAGAAGGGTGAAATGAGGATGGGGAGTCATAGAGGACTCAAAGCCGAAGAAACCCAAGTGCAAGCTNTATTAAAGCAACTTTCACTGCTGAATGCCATTTCTGCCATATCTCATGTGCATTAATAAAAGACAAACCTATATACGTTCTTCAAGGCACTTATTCAAATGTGAGCAACCTTATGTATAAGTAAACTCTACCAAGCATGTCTTCTAGACTAGTTAGATCTGAAGTGCCTCTAGAAATAAAACACTTAACCTCCAAATTGGAGCTGAGAGAATCCTAAGAATTCACTACTATATATATTTCATACTTTCCAATCTTGTGTAAAACAGTTCTGTAACTACAACTCAACAAAGCTTCACATGGCTATGTAACTGTGATTCTGACATGAGTGACCTTCTATTCATTTTGGGGG
>WEKX01016157.1:64766-157950 GCA_013390025.1 Pitta sordida
AGCTCTCTTTAGTGTCCATAGGCCTCTCACAGTGACTGACCTCCAGATGGGTCCAAGTTGCCTGAGCTGATGCAGAGGAAAAAAGAAGAATATATTGGGTCAGTTAGCTAAGGGGGAAAGTGGCCTGTAGGCAGAGCACTGGTAAACTGAACAAGGGAACCAATACAGATAGCAAGGACAGAAGAATTTGATGAAGAAGGGTGAAATGAGGATGGGGAGTCATAGAGGACTCAAAGCCGAAGAAACCCAAGTGCAAGCTGGGCACTGCCCACCCAAGGAACATCTGGGTAAAAACCAAGCATGGGAGTATGGAAATGGTGTCAGCAAAGTGGTCACCAGCACTATGGGCTGTAAGAAGAGGGGCAGAGCTGGGAGATCTGGGGAAGGATCTCATTAGAGCACTTCTATAATACTGTATTCAGGTTTTAGCCCCCCAGTGCACAGAAGACATCGATGAGCTGGAGGGAGTTCAGGGAAGCACCACTGGAATAGTGGGAGCTGGAGCAATCTGGCTGGGAGGAGAGGCTGTGGGAGCCTGGAGCAGCCTCAGGACATATGTGGAAGGTATGCAGGAGATGCTGATGGGCTGCCCAGCAAGGCTGAGCGCACTTCTGTCGGTTTTCGAAACCAGACTGGGTAAAATCCAAAATCAGCCTGATCTTAGAGCTGTCCCTGAGGGATGCTGAGATCCCTTCAGCCTGAGTTACCATGTGATCCTACAACCTGGGCACGGCAAGGGCAGTCAGAATGGGACTGAACAACCCTGAGCAGCCAACAGGTCATCCTGCTCCCAGGCATCCCTTGCTCTACCCACAACACCGAGGCCGCCCAAGCTCTGCAACTGTCAGCCTCCCTCCTTGCTACTGTTCTTCCATCAAATACATGGCCCAAGCAAGATGCGCTTTCAAGTCACAAAAGCCAAATTTCACCGCTGGCCTGTGGAGGGGGGATGGTATATGAAAGTCTCCTTCCGGCTTCTGTGGCTTAAAGACCTTGAAAATTACCCACATGGCATTAAAAGCCAGTGAGACCACAAAGTCAAACTCTCAGAAAACGACATGAGGGCAAAACCACAAACATTCAACACACATCATGGGCAATTTGTTACTGAAAAGGAAGACGACAAGGCCTGGTATGGGCAAAGGCAGAGCGCAGGAGGGCAGACAGCTATCGGATGCCGCACCCGCCCTTCCAGCGACATCCACCTGTGCTGCCCATCTGCCAAATCCCTCCACCGCAGGTACCCAGGGCAGGAGCACTGCTCTGCCTATGCAGGGACCTACCGAGCGCCTGCTGGCGGTGCCACCTGCTCTGACTAAAGAGGAACCGAGCAGCGCCCACGCCTGCCTTTCTGCACCGCCGCCCCCAGCACAGCAGGGACACCCCCGGGACACCCCACCGGCAGAGATCCGAATCGACGGAAACGCCGGAGGCTCCTGCGGACGGAGGGAGAAAATGGCACCAGCTCCATCCTCCCGGTTCCCTTTCCCCCCGCGGCGCTGCGGCAGCGGCCGCCTTACCNGGGGATGCGGGAGAGGGGGAGCTGCTGGGGCTGCGGCACAGAGTCACTGGATTAAATAGGTTGGAAAAGGCCTTTGCGGTCATCAAGTCCAACCTGTTACCATCTCAGCAACTAAACCATGGGACTAAGTGCCACATCCAGTCTCTTTTTAAGCACTTCCAGGGATGGAGACTCCGCCACCTCTGGGCAGCCCATTCCAATGGCAAGTCACTCTGTGAATAATTTCTTCCTAGCATCCAACCTAAACTTCCTCTGGTGCAGCTTGAGACTGTGTCCTCTTGTTCTGTCAGTGGTTGCCTGGGAGAAGAGACCGACCCCCGCCTGGCTACAACTCCTCAGTTGTAGAGAGTGATAAGGACTCCCCTGAGCCTCCTCCAGGCTAAACACCCCCAGCTCTCTCAGCTGCTCCTCATAGTGCTTGTGCTCCAGTTCTCCAGTGTTTGTTCATGTAGGTCCAGAATGGTCTAGGACCTCCCTCTTGGTCCTCATGAGAACCAAGGGAAAGTGGCAGCTCCTGGGTTGCATCCCTGCAGCATGGTGGTCATTCCCAAGAGCAGAGAAACAGTCCCTCTTAAAGATCATCCCCCTTGAAGTCATCTCACATGCATTAGGTTTGCCTGCTGGAAGCCCTGCCGGAAGGCTTTCTTGTGCTGGCTTGTGTACCCACAGCATAAAACAGCTGTGCTCCTGAAATTTTTAATTGCCTGTATCTACTCAAGAATCTTCTTTGAGTTTATCCCTCAACTGAATGGGGGGCAGGAGCTGTGGAAAGTGGCAAATCAAAACCACAGGAGTCTGTAGGGTGCTGGCACAGATCCTCTGTGAAGTTACCTGACTGCCAGCTTGAGTGCATACATGATGAGCTGTGCCCGAGAGGCTTTGCAGGCACAGCTCCATGCGAAATGTTCTGCAGGAAGAGCCATGATACATTCAGTTCCTTGGAGTGATCAAGGAGCAAGAGAAAAACTCTTGGCATTGCTTACTAAGTCTGAGGAACTGCATCTTAAGCCTCCCATACCCAGCGTGCATATCTCTTTCAAATGCCCAGCTGTTTTGGCAAGAATCCCACAAGGCAAAGAAATCTGAAACACTTGGGATGTGTTAGGAGACAGGTGAGTTTTCAGTAAGGCCTGCTTGTTGGTAAAGAGCATTGGATGTCAGGAGTATCAGTCCAAGTGAACCTTCCCATTTTAAATTCTACCTCAAACAAGATAAGCCTCATATCTTCTAAGCATCTGTTTACTCTGTGGCTATGAAATGGTTACTGGAACATCACCACATTTCATGCTCCAAGGAGTAAATTAGTTGATGTATTTATTTCTCTGTGTTGTCTCTCATTTTGTTGCTGTCATCAGAGTGTAACTTCAGAGCAGTTTAAGTCATGCAGAAGCCCGTGAACACGACCAGGATGCTGAAGTGGGCTTGCAGCAGCCTTGCCTGAGACTGCATGATGCAGCTATGAGATGGCCTCTGTTGCTCTTTCCTTTAATCTCTATGAGCTGCTGATGAGCAAGGCTGATGTGGGATGGTGTTGAAGCTAGTTTAAACTTGAAAATAAGGCTTTGTCAAAGCAGGATTTATTTTTATATTTTTTTATTTAATCTTCTGAACAAAAAATTAATAAATTGGCAAATGAGTTTGCTCAGGGAGGAGGTTTCAGCCTAGAAAATTGAGTTTGTGGAGGCTTTTCTAAAATGAAAACTCTGTTTTCTGATTAAAAATGAGATTCTTATTTGAAAAATAAGATAATTGCTAGTGATTTATTGCAGCATTACAATCCAAACAAAATGCCTCAGTATCAATACAATTAAAAGATCGATAGACCTGTGCTGAGTTCACTCCAGCTGTAAAACTATTTCGAATGTTGATTTACACACACACACACCCCAGTTAGGAGCAACAAACATTTTAGAAGTACCATTTATTAATCAGAAAGGGGAAACTAATAAGCAAAGAGCTCCTGAAAGAACTAGGGGAAAAAAAGAGGACATACAGCCTTTGGAAAAAGGGGGAGGTAAGTCAGGGTGTGTTTAAGGAAGTCATCAAGTCATGCAGGAGAAAAACTAGAGAGGCAGAAGCCCAGATGGAACTCAACCTAGCCGTTTCTGTTAAGGACAAAAAGAAATGTTTCTATGAGTACATCAACAGCAAAAGGAGAGGCTGCAACAACCTTCACTCCTTATTGGATTCAAAAGGGAACATAGTAAGTAGCGATGAGGAAAGGGCAGAAATACTTAATACCTTCTTTGCCTCTGTTTCTAACAGTAAGACAGGCTACCTGCAGGACAACTGGACAAATAGGCTGACGGAAGGAGTAGGGGTGCAATATAACCCCCCAGTAATCCAGGAGGAGGTAGTCAGAGACTTGCTGAGTGGCTTGAATCCTCATAAGTCCATGGGGCCGAATGGGATCCATCCAAGGGTGATGAAAGAACTAGCAGATGAACTCACCAAGCCACTCTCCATAATTTACCAACAGTCCTGGCTTACTGGTGATGTACCACAAGACTGGAAATTGGCCAATGTGACACCCATCCACAAGAAGGGCAGGAAAGATGATCCAAGTAATTACAGACCTGTCAGCCTGACCTCAGTCCCGGGCAAAGTCATGGAACAGATAGTCTTGTGTGCTATTAAACAGCAACTGCAAAACGACCATGACATTAGAACTAGTCAGCATGGATTTCAGAGAGGCAGGTCTTGCCTGACCAACCTAATCTCCTTTTATGANCTGTACTCGGCGCTGATCAGACCACTTCTTGAGTACTGTGTCCAGTTCTGGGCTCCCCAGTTGAAGAAGGATGTTGAGCTGCTTGAGGGGGTCCAGAGAAGGGCGACAAGGATAGTGAAAGGACTGGAGGACAAACCCTATGGGGAGCGGCTCTGGGAACTGGGGTTTTTCAGCCTGAAGAAGAGGAGACTCAGAGGCAACCTGATTGCTGTTTACAACTACGTGAGGGGAGGTTGCAGCCAGGTGGGTGAGGATCTCTTCTCTCAGGCTGACGACACCAGAATGAGAGGACATGGCCTTAAGCTACGCCAGGGGAGGTTTATACTGTTTTTAACAGAAAGAGTGATCTCTCAGTGGAATGTTCTGCCCAGGGAGGTGGTGGAGTTGCCATCCCTGGAGGTGTTTAAGAGTAGGCTGGATGAGGCATTTAGTGTCATGGTTTAGACAATGGGTTGGTGTTGGGTTACAGGTTGGACTCCAAGGTCTCTTCCAACCTTGCAAATACTGTGATACTGTGAAACACTCTGTCCCTGCTTCTTCTTTGATGCTTTCCATCCACACCTGTGTCAGGTGAGGCGATGGTGTCCTCTGTGGCCGTGCGGGCAGGGGGTGCTGTGGCAGCAGGACTTTTGCATTCTTGGTGAGCAGTCAGGCAGTTCCCGGTAGCCTTTTCCCACTGGNGTCTCCCTGGCGGGAATTGAACCCAAGTCTCCCGCACACCAGGTGGCAGTCAGGCAGTTCCCGGTAGCCTTTTCCCACTGGTGCGCTCTTTTCCCATCCTTTCCGAGGATGGAGTTCCTGGCGGTAGTAACCCTTGGGAGAGGTCAGCACTGTAGAACCAGCACAAAGCAGTCCGTGTCTCCCTTTCAAATCTTATCAAATAGCATTGTGGTGAGTTCGTATTACATACTGCTATTCCCTCTGCTAAGCTTAGTTTGATAGAGGTGTAGTTATTTGAAAAAGTCAAGTAGGAATAAAAACAATATATAAACCTCCTTTGCTATGTGAAAGTATTAAGGTGCCTCCCTTTCTTCCTAATTTGCTATTGATGTGGCACGTCTAAGTAGTTTATTGATGAAGTGCCCTGTTTTGTTCTTGGCCTTATCCCCAGGGCCTGTGAAACCCTTTAGAAATTCCCACTGGTGCTTTGTAAATGAGAACAAAGCTAATCACCTCCTGGATCTCTCCTGCTGCTGAAAGAAACTAGCAGTCTGCTCAGTGAGTCTTTCTGCTCAACAATACCACTTTTTCAAAGTCAGCCAGAATATTCTCTCTGTGAAGTGTATTACCTCAGGGCTCTTAAAAGTGATGGAGAATTAAATAAAGGCCTGACATAACCAAAACCAATTAAGGGCAATTCCGAAGACTGTTTTATAACTGATGCAAAATAAGCATAGTTCAGTCTGTTAACCTACTTTTGCTTGACACATCCCTTACCATTATCTTACTAGTATCATCATTCGTTGTTTGGTGGGTTTTTTGTAATGAGGGACTGTATCTGTGTCGTCATTTTGTGATTTCAACACAGGAAACAGTAAAATAAAATTAACATCATGGGTAATAAAATTATCTCTGTTCATCTTTAATGCCATGTGGCTGACACAGATGAGGTGATATCCTGAAAGAGAGAATGACAAGGAACTTCCTTGAATCAAAAGTGTAAAAGATGAATTCCAAGTAAAGGACAAACAGACATCCTCCAATACTTTCTGAAATTGTATGTGGTTGTAACACATGCAAAATGTAAAATACATAGCCAGGCTTTCTTCGGTGTTTAGAGGCTGCCAAAGCTGTGGTGAATACAGCACAAAGAGGATAATTTTATGTACCGTGTAAAATATGATTGAGGGGAAGTAAGACTTTTGCTTCAGTCCTTCTGCATGAAAGTGAGATAGTATTTGTGTCCATTGTATTTAAACTATGTGTCTGTTAAGTTAGGGGCTTTCTAGTTCTGTATGTATATATAGTCTATACATCTGGTATATGAAAGTACCAGACATCACAAATCCAGATGTTCTCATTCCAGGACAAACTCCTCAGCTTTGCTGCTGCACAGCCAAACACAGATCTGTCATGTCTCACAATGTGATCACAGGGCTCACCAAAACTAGGGACATCCTGGACATCATGGCACAACCTCTCATAGCAGGTCCTGTGGGGATATTTGCTCATGGTCTCGGACTCCTTGACTAAATGCCCCTGGAGCAGAGAAAGAATCATGCTTCTACAGCAGTAAAGGGGTAGAGCATGAAGCAGGACCATATGCTCAATTGATTCTCTTGCTTGCTCCCCTGCTGTAGTCTTTGTCATAACCTGGCCTTACATGGTACAGTTCATCAGACATTCCCCTCCCTCCCCCTCTTCCATCACACAAGCCAACACAGGGTTGGAAGGCATGTAAATAACAAGGGAGTGAGAGCCTTAATCCCTTCTGAAAATGAATACCATGTCCCCTTTGCTCCAGCCCCAACATTGAAATTATATCCATCCTAAAACTAGCTCTCTTTGCTGGAGCTCTATGGATCTCCTGCATTTTCCCCAGTACATATACAGTTATACCCCCTCCTTTGNGGGGCAGCGCTGCCCATACGGTCCCAGACAGAAGCCTCCTCCTGGCGCAGCGACAGCTGCACCCTCCCAGCACACAGCTTGCCTCACTTTCGTGGGGCAGTTTCTTGGGTCAGGGACGGGGCACAGTGCTGCCATTGCGAGCCCCCTCCCCGCAGGGCGGGGTGAGTCCCGCCCCACAGGCACCACGGCACCGCCCCTCGGCAGAGCAGAGTCAACAGCGCATGCGTCAGGCAGCTGACCTCGTGGACCGCTGAATCATAATTGCGAAAAATTTGCTTCGCAAATGGGCGGCGGCGTAATGGAGAGGTCGCGAAGCAGTGGGGATTCACTGTATTCACACATTCTTGTACCCTCTTCACCAGCATGTTGAACAGTTCATGGCAAAAGCAGCTTCACACACTGTGCCTTCTCTAGTAGTCCACATCAGTGAATCCAACAGATTTGCAGCATGACTCCGTCCCATAATTATTCTGAAAACCACACAGCCAGAGACACTCTCATCTCTCCCTTTGATTCACTAAAATGGTTCTCAGATTTATTACATTTTCTTGTCTCCTTGATCTACAGCTTAAGGGCAGTGGGCAGCCTGTAAAAGATTCTCAGCACCTTGGGAAGGGTGGATTGTCACTGGTGAGATCCCACTGTGATGTATGATCATCAAATCACACTGGAGGTGGCATAAGTGCCTTTTATCAAGCCCCAACATCTGATAAAGTATGAGGTCAGAAACAGCAAGAGCTTTGGCACAGGCAGAGAGGTTGATGAAGAACAACTTCACTGTGGCTGTGATTTGGAGCTGGAATTGCTTGTGGTTGCAAGAACATCTGTTACAAGATGGTCATAGGGTACATGCACAGATTTGGTCCTGCTGAGGCATGATGCCTGCACTGTTGAAGTTGGAAACTAGTCAAAACAGAGAGAGGGACTTACAGCTACTCTTAAATTGTCACTGAGTCTCCAATATTACTGTACTTGACATTAAGAGGATCAAAATGGTCACCTTGCTCACCCATGAGGTAGTTCTTTACTGGCTATGATGCCACCCTGACAGTGCTTTTGCCTTGCACTCCCTCCATGGCTATTGGAAGCAGAAGCTAATGGTCAATGAGCCTCTAACACTTGTTTTGGTCATTTAATTACTTTTTATTTTTTATAAAGTCGTGCACATATTGGTGCAAGGTGCTACAAACATGGAGCTCTGGACTCAATCTGGACCTAATCCTGTACTCTATAGCTTGCACCCTGTTTACAGAGCACTTCTGCTGGGCCGAGTATTTATTCTGCTTGCTGCTCTGTCTGTGTAGTGCTTTCTTGTCCTCACTGCCACCACTAGCTCATGGCTGCTCACAGAGCAGTCAGGCATTAAATATCACACAGCCTAAAGATTACATCAGTATCTATTCCAGTGTGCACTCAGTGCGTACTGACTGCTGCCTGGAGTCGGGCAATTCACTCAGCTTTTAATTGCCTTATGCTCTTAATTCTCAGCGGTCTCTGCAGAGACTGATTTATTGCAATGCCCTGTAGCCTGCATTTCCTCGCAGCCAAGTGACGATACCAACACAGTTCAAGGTACAGAGACTGTAGTGCTGAGCAGACTGTGAGCCTGAAGGTGCAGGGACCCAGAGAGCTGCAGGCCTCGGGCTCTAGGGGCCAGATTTCCCTTACATGCTGCAAAACACAAAAATCGATTTTTTGTGTCAATTCAAATAAAGTAGTGTAGTATCTTTTCTCCTGAAGGACTAAATACATCACAAGCAGCTGTCTGGCTGTCTGCAGGTTTGGACTGCAACACATCGGCAGCTCCTTGCCATCTGTGTAATGGTCTCCAATCTGGCAAACATGAAGTAAGAATTACTCACAGGAGTTAAATTTGAGATTTCTGGTGCTTGTTAAGCCACTACTGCTGGAAAGAGATGTATTTCCAGAAGTTGTAGAGTGATCAGACAGGAAGGAGGGACATGGTTTGATACTGTCAGGCATTAGGAGGGCATCTCAAGTCTCAGCACTTGCAATCTCTGGGAGGGCAATAGGTGTTCCTATGCAGGATAAAAGTCTCTGTACCTCTTGGATCTCAAATCTGTATTTTACAGTCCTGATTTATACACCAATTTTCAAGCAAACAGTCCTTTTAAATACAGGTAATTTTATGCCTACATTGTCTGAAATAGTACAGTCTTTATATTGTCTGTATGCACACAGATTTCTCAAAGTGAGATCTTAATCTGCATCTGGTGTATTTAATAGTTATAATTAGGGAAATGGTTAAGAATACTTGATTTTATCTCATTTATGCTTCTTCTGTCAAAGAAGATGTACATTTGTGGTAGTGCTTTAATAAAATGTTAATTGTAAGATCTGGAGATGATATTAAAAATGAAAAGGACAATTCTAGAATACAAAACCTGGTAGAAATTAATTTCTTTTGGTTTCCCTTTTGTTTACCTTGATGGTTCATATTTCCACATGGAAGGCTCATACCGTTGTCTGACTTTCTTTTAGAAGCAATAGGGTGTTAAGCTGTAGTGAGCACAACAAAAATGAAGTATTTTAGAGTATTTGATTATCTTCTTTGTGTAAGTTACCTGCTGCAGTGCATGAGCTGTGGAAAATGTTCAGGAAGCCACGGAAGACACATTGAGCCCCTGAATACAGTGAGGGAAGAAGCTTACTGCCATTTCCAGTGGAACTACGTATTACAGTGATCCTCCGCATAGTCGCAGTCCATAATTTGCGGGACCCACATACTCGCTGTTGATTTTCCAGCGAGTTGTGGCACCTGGCGCGTGCGCAGAACCTACCGCGAACCCAGTCTGCTCACGAATATGTGAATTGGTCCCAGCTGGGAGCCGGCGCAGTGCGGCCGGGATGCGTTTAGTGCAGATGTGTGTTTTTGCACGGCTGGAATTGTCCTCCGCTGGGCTACAAGACGGGCTGATGGGGCTGCCATTGTGTGTGTGCCCAGGGGCCACGCCCGTCACTCGGCCGGTGCTTGAGGCCGGCCCCGCAGCTCAGCACTCACCACTCAGGGCCGGCCCTGCAGCTCGGCGCTCAGCGCCTGGCGCCCGCCCCGCCACTCGCTGCTTGCCCCCCACTCTGGCGCTCGCCCACCTCGGCGGAGCACAGCCAGACAACTGAGACAAGCTACGAGTGTAGCGTACTTGACTACATAGTGGGGTCGCTATCTTTGCGGATTCCATGACTCGCGTGAGGAGGACCAGACCCAACAGCCTGCGACTAACAGGGGATCGCTGTATTTAGAATAGACAGATCACAGGGCTGACAATAATGCCAAATAGGAGGAACAAAGAGCAAATTTAAGTTCTCAAGCCTTGATTAATTGCATTACTTAATTGTTAGCTTATCAGTAATACACTCATATTGGCTTTTCAGATTTACCATTGGGCAAATAATCTTCAGGAGGAAGCAGACCCCAATTCAGACTCTCAGATGGTGGGATGGGATGCGGCTGTGCCCTTGCATAGTGATAACAAGCTGTGCCTTCTTACAGTCCAGCACACTTGTCCTTTCCTGCCATGAAAATATCTGCGTAGTGGGTGTCCCTCTGCAGCAGAAATGCTGATTTGAAATAGCCTCCAAAATAAAAATGACAACTCAGTGCTGTCTTTGGACCAGAGGAGAACCAGACTAAATAAAGGGATGTGGCATGAAGATCATGAAAGAAGTAGTCAGTTGTGCCCATCTTGCCACTTGTTTGATTGATAAATCCAACAAGTTGTATTCATCAAATTAATGCATGAAAGAAATATTTAGGATGGAATGCCATGTGTGCAAAAGTTAGGAAATGCCTGGTTCTTAAATTTCCTGATACAATCTAAAGGAATCCTACTCAGACATCCCATCTCAGTGCTGGATGCAGTGAAGGTGAAGTTTCAGGACAAAAAGCATGAGGGGACTGTGTAATTATAAATCAGTTTAATGCTTGGATGTAAGTGTGGCTGAATTCAGACTTCACATGCAACACCAAATATGTCGTTTCTGGTCATAGTTCAGCATTTGAGTGTCAACTGCTTTTACTCTGCGTAGCAAGACTCTGAAACAGTGATCATATATAAACTCCTGCAGCTTGTGAAGGTCAAAATTAAGCATTAATTATCTTACGTGAGTGTAATAAGTTGCCTTACTCTTATCTACAGTGACTCACCTCTGTGCCTTCAGTCCTGTAACTCAGAGACTTTGGTGGTCCTGATAACCTTGTTCCTTTGTGCATGTCTGTTTGGTTGGAGTTTGGGATGTTTGAAAAGTATTATTGTCTCATGTATTTAGTTCAAAAGATAAGGACAAGGAGCACAATCCAGTATCCTCTTTCCTACCCTTAAAAGGCAAGAACCTCATGTCCCTCCAGTTTGTTTGGGAGACTGAGAAAAATATACATGTGGTGAGTTTATGAAGGAAGATGCTAGCCCTCATTTCTTAGCTGGAGAATTTTTGACCCTGGCAAAGAAGAAGGATGAGAAGTGAATTTTAGTGCTGGATATGTTAGCATTACTGTGGAGGGAGAACAAAGGAGCTTAAGGCAACTGTACTTTTTTTTTTTCTCCCCCTGCCTAGGGATGGTACCACTCAGTCCATCATGGGGGCCCCAGAGTGGTGTGATGGGATGGTGATGTGAAGCACAGGCCTCCATCTCCCATCTGCAGCTGCTGTGGCAGCTCAGCAGTGTCTCCAGGCAATATCTCCTGCTGCTCTGCCAACAAAGTCAGCCCATCCTTAGCATGCTGATAGACAAGCTCAGGTGGTTTGTGAGCAGAGACAGTTTGGAGGCTGATGCTTTGGCTGGGACACGTTTGCTTTGGCCAACTCTGCTACAGAAGCAACTGCAGAGAGCAGAGATGCTTTGTAGCGTTGGCAGTGCCTGAAGTCAGCAGGAATTCAGAATGAGCCCTGGCCTGAACCATCAACACGTGCCTCACAGCACCCTCAATGCTTCAGTCATGCTGGAGTGTTGCCAGCTTTCCAGCCTAAGGAAACCGTGAACTGAAATAACAGAGGTTTAATATTCAATGTCTCAACCAGAGCAGAGTGGGATTTCCAAAGCAAAGATATGTACTTCTTTACCTCAAGATCTTCCCTGTGCAGAGTATGAATACCTGCTTCCAAACAGTGGAGGTCTGCTCCCTTTCTGAAGAAGGATCACAAGAATCCGTTTCAAAGGCAAGGCTTAACTAACCCTAATGTAGGATGGACCAGTGTCCCCAGTAAGAGATACTAATTCTTTCAGAAAGGAAAAGAAAAAAGGGAAGAAATGTCCTTGCTCTACTCCAACATTCTTCATGGACAGGATTTAAAGCCTTTGGCTTTATGAATATGTTGCTCAATAAGCTCAATATCTGTTAGCTCCGTGCACATTGTAAAACCACATGGATAATATTCTATAGAGCACATTCCCATTTTCATTAAACCTAATAAAAAACTGAATGCGTGTCAGATTTGTTCTATAGTGACAGTGAAGATGAACAAAGTTATTTTCTCCACTGTGGAGCCTGTGAAGTCACAAGTAATGCAGCTGTTTTAGGTGATGGGCAGCCTTGGAAGTCAGGGCTGTGCTGATTCAGAATCAGTGTTTGCTGTTACAAAGAATTTTCCTTTTTGCTCTAAGTATGATAACAATTGCTATTAGTTCAAATTAACTGTTTCAGTGATGACATCTTTCAGAGAAAGAGAAATAGGCTGGAGCAGGAGAAGAGAAATATGTAATGAGTGAGGGCTTTGCTTTTGCTCTGCCCTTTCTATAATTAATAAAATTAGAAAGAGTAGTGAAGAAAAATAATCCATAAAACTCCCAAATGCAGCTGGAAGAGCTGTTCCCTCATGCAGAAAACAGCCATCGGTCTGCCTTCTAAACATGCATTCAGAACCACTGGACCTGGTATTTTGAGACAGAAGAGCCCAGAGTCAGAGCCCAGCCACAGTGCAGAGCAGAGTGGCTTCCCTGGGCAGAGCTCTGGTGTCCAAAAGGCAGCTATTGCAGGGTGTGGGCCACAACTTAGCCAATGTCCCCTAAGTTATCTAAGCTATGCAGAATAGCTTGGGATCAGGAACATGCCAAGGTATCCTAAGACCCCTTTAGCCCTATTCCTGAAGATGCAAGTATCTCAGTTCAGTAAAAATCTGATTTATTGTCATAGCCTCTCTGAGAAAGACTCTTCATTCCTCCTCTTGCCAGCTAAGACACTGAATTTACTTGAATCCTTAACTAACGGCTTCCTCCAGAAAGCACCTGCTGACTTGAGAATCTCTCTAACAGCATTTCTGTCTCAGATTTGCTTTTTCCTAAAAGGTTATAGAGGAAGTTCCCTGTCTGGGAACTTAAGAGCTCTGATTCCAGGCACAAGGCAGATTTAACAGCAGCAGATGAGCTGGCTAACCAGCCCTCGGTACCCAAGAGAACTGCTCTGAGGAGACGCCATGGAAGCATCACTCTGCTACTGGCAAGTTAACCCAAAGACCAGTGTAAAGGGATGAACTGAGACTACCAGTCAGGATGCGTGCCGTCTGTTTCCAGGAGAGGAATCCTGAACTGGCTTTTTTGTCCATGCTAGGGATTTTTCACTGGTGTTTTAAATTGTGAACTTTATATCACTGTTTTATACTGCAGAATAGCATTCTTACTCGTCCAGTAAGAATTGTTCTGCATCTTTGTGTATAAATCTCTTAGGTCATGTCTGCATTTTCCAGCTATTGTTTTAGGAGTCGCCTTCCGGTATTTAAAAAAGGGAAGTATCTTCTTTAGTATCTATCATCTTCCAGCTTTGAGGCTGTGATGAACAACAAAGACAGACAAACATTTAATTCTCCACTAATCCTTTAAATATCTTTACAAGCACATAATGTTCACACACTGTTAAGCCTGACTCCTGTAGCAGCTGTACAACTTCTTTTAACTCTGCCTTGAAAGCCTGCAGCTTCAACTGCGGTGGAACAGGAGCCCATGGCACTTCATCACATGGTGACTGTCTTTATGGGTGGTATAGAGGGGGATGGTTTTCCATAATAAAGCAATCATCTCGATTGAATTGCAGATATCTAATCCTCTCACAAGGTGCTCCTGTTTAGTTTTGTGAAGTGAACAAAGACATCAACTTAGACATGCTCTGGACTAAACTCAGATATCTCTGGAACTACTGTAATTCCAGTGATTAGTCAGCCTGCTTTGGTAATTTTAACGCAAAAGTGCAAGCACAGGGTCAAGATCTTTTTCCTCAGGAAAGGGGGCTCACATAGAAGATTTCCTTAACTTCACTACTCAGGAAAACATCTGAAGGAGCAGACACAACAGATGAGACAAATCCATCTCTCTCAAGCCTCCTGCTGTGTTTTTATGGTGTGGGAGCAGAGCGGGATTTGAGTAGCTGTATTAGAGGATGGAGGAGTGGCCTTAGAGGTGTTGATGTTCATATGATATGAGTATTCCTTGATTTAAGCCCTACAAAACTATTTCTATTTTCACCCCTTTTTTTTTTCCTCAACATGAAAGCTTTTCATTTGTTTTCAATAGTTTTTCTGCCTTTCTGTGGGGACTCACGAAGTCATTAAGTCCATGCCTGTGACTGAAGATAGTTAACCATAGCAGTATAATTTCTGACAGCTGCCTAGGCAGGTCCTGAGGACCTTCAGACCCCATACCCTCCCCAGACAGTCCATCCTCACGTAATCCATCCTGTTAAAAACTTATGCCTGGCATCTGACCTGAATTCATGATTTCTTGGCCTGTACAGATCAATATGGAAAATATCTAATCTTTACTCCTTGCATCAATGATTTATCCATTTAAAGAGTCTCTATCCTATTTCCACTCAAACTTTGTCTTCTTAATTCTAAACAACCTCAGTTCTTTTCTATATACATATTTTCTAGACTTCTGTTCATTTACATTGCTTATTTCAGCCTGGGGTGCATCATGTTACCAGGGTGCTGCTATTCTGCAAGCAATGGTGGGGCTAAAATCTGAGGGCCCGACATCATCATTTTGATCAGAGAGGGCACTGGAGCCAGGCTTTGGGCTCCTTGTTGAAAATCTTGCCTTTTATCAAAGGCTGTAAAAGCCTGGTGAAAGCATTCTCTGATGAAAGCTCAGATAGTTTAATAAAAAGTAGCATTTCTGGAGCTAATCTGCCATCCAAGTGCACAGCTATGTTGTGTCACGGTGTTGGTGGCATTGGGAGATTTTCTTTATTGCACACTCTCACTTTCTGAAATCTAAAACTGATCTAATAGCAAGAGGCTTTGGAGGCACAGTAAAGTGTATGAAAAGGACTCAATTTTATTTTTTTTTTCGGAAAGAAAACCAAAAGGGAAAGCCAAAATAGGCCACTACTGAGGGTTAAAAACAGATATAACAAAAGAATATTTCTGAGGGTTTTTTTGTGGTTTGGTGCACTTGAGTCACTTAGAAAAAGATTATATTCAATGTTGAGAAACTAATGAAATGTTCTTTATGGTGGGTTTTTTTAATTCCTTTTTTTTAATGATTTACCTCTTTAAATGGCACTATCTCTTTGGCTGTCGAAAGCTTCTCTTTGTAACTCTAAAGCACTCCAGACATTTTCTAAGAGAAGGTTTTAAATTCCCCAGTATAAACAGATGGTCTGTTGGTATTTATGTGCCAGAAGCTAGCAATTTATATTGTAAAACACACTGGATTAAGTCTCTGGGATTGGAGGGAAAATTAATGAATAAGATTATCCTGTGATGGCTTTACTGTAGTAAAATCCACACAATTAATCAAGAGCAGTGTGGCATATAATAACAAAAAGATGCCATGGAACTATGGGGAAACTCCTTTGATTAGTGGATTTGTTACTTAAATGAAGGGAAAAGTTGGCTTTAAGGGAGTGTTAGGCATGAAATCCTGATTTTAGCAGTACTAATGCAGTTAACTTGCTGCTCATGGGTGAATGGGGATACCAAATAGCCCTGCAGCCTTTGGGAACACACAGGGAGTTCCTGTCTCTGCTGTAGACATCCTGTCAGCCTGGTTATCTAACAGACCAAGGCTAACATGTCCGCACTAAGGAAATCACATGAGACAGTACAACAGGTTTCTTTACACTGATCTTGATTTGCTGTATGTTTCTTTACATTGATTTTGATTTGCTGTACAGTTAAGTTATTCACAGAAGTAACATTATGGCAGCTAGAAGTCTTGCTGAAGGACATGTACGTAACATGGAGAGAAAGCACAATCCTTAAGAGAACTCAAAAAAAAAATAAACAAACTTTGGCAAAGTTGTGCAGATTCACAAAAGGTTATTTTGCCCAATGTATATATTTTAGACATTCTTCAGCATTTACCTTAAAGACACGGGGAATTTTGAGGAATCAGATAATAAGGCATGTGCATTCTGATATATTTCTCTTTTAAAAAACTGTGCTTTTGGAAAATTCAGCAAATCCTTTCTAAAATTAATTTGAAGAGATGCAGCAAAATTGCTGAGTCCCCACATATGCTTTTCCTTGAGAAAGTTAGATGTCTTTCACTGATAGAAATTTCACTGATATGTATATGTGTATTAACCTGTCATGTGTGCCCATTTGTTCAGGAAATCAGCTTATGGAAATAACCCTATAGGATACATCAACAAGAGGGAACTTTCCAAATCAGATCCCCAAAAATAATTTCTAATAACTATTTTTTAGCAACTAGTATCCTGGATTTCTTCAGGAGCTAACTTAATTAAAAAAAAGAAAAATTAAGGTCTCTAGACTTGAACTTGCCTGTTATATTTAGAGACCATGCCAGCATGAAAGGCAATTTGCGCACATTCCCTGGATTTATTTTCACCATGTCCCTCTAACATAATGATCTCAAGGGCAAACTCTGCCTTTACCTGCTTTACCTTCACAACAACCAGGAACCTTTCTTTGCATGTCAAATTGATACGGAGGGTTAGGTTTTGCCCCCAGATCTGTTAACCTCAGCACAAGCTGCATGGATACACCTCTACTCAGCATTTCTCCCAAGTGCTTGACAGCACCACAGGGTATTCCTGATGTTCCTGGGCACGAAGGAAAAAACAGAGCAACTGTGTCCTGTCAAACAAGGCAGACCAGTCAGCCAGAGAGAAAACATGGCAGGCAGCCCTCCAAAAATGCAGACAGAGCATCTTTGTTGTCTGAAGCCGCGCACAAGAATGCATGACATGTCTGGGGAGGGCGAGCTGCTCACCGAGCACATGCCAGTGCAGCACAGTGGGGCTTCATCCTGCTGCCCCCGAGGCGCGGAGGGCTCCGCTGTTGCACGTCCCGAGGATGATGGAGCAGCTCATTCAGCCTTGGTACCCAGCACCCCAGCAGCACCAGCAGCACAAAGATCTACACGTGTCCACCCGGGAACGCCGTCACTTGCAGGGTGCTCGCTCTTCAGCTCACGGGAGGCTGAATCATTACAGGAAACACAATCAACCTTCGGCTCTTTTAAAGGAGCTCGCTGTAGTGAAAATGCCAAATTGGCGAATGCTGCTTCGTGTTGAGTTTCTTTTTTTGTTTGTTTGTTGGGGATTTCTTGTTTATTTTTTAATTTGTTTGGTTGGTTGATTGGTTGCTTACTTGCTTTTTTTCTTTTAAAAGCCTAGATTTCCAAGTCCTAATCAGTCTACTTTTTTCAGTTTGCGTGACCTATTCTGAAGCATATGGATTAGGATTTCACTCTGCAAGTCCTTCATGACAATAACTTCTGTCTGAGCCAGTTTGTTATAATTTTTGTGAACAAGAAATGAACGAAAAAATTGTAATTTATCTAAAAGGACAATTGGGCTATGATTTGAAACACTAGTAAAGAGAGTCTGTCAAAGTGGTCTGCATGACCCAGAATGCCCAATTGAAAATTAGGCCGTAGTAAGCTTTTTCCGTGGTGTAAACTTTTATTGTGGCTGGAGGAATCCTGTCATCCCTGGTTGTAGCAGCGGCCACAGCTCCACGCTGCCGTGGGAGGGAGCAGCGCTCTTCGCTGTGCTGCCGGTCCCAGCCGGATACAGTGGGAAAGGTCAGCCCTTCGCCCCGGTCTGGTGCAAATTCTGCTGTGCTGGGAAAATACGTACTCACTACCACCCGTGTCTCACACCCTGTCCCCGTGGTTAGCTGTACGTCCCTGGGCACAGGACACAGGTCTGAGGACATTTCTGTCGCAGAAGCCATGTGGCACAGGGTAACTTGTGTCCGTATTATTATACCATCTTACACCTCTTGTCCTGCGTAATGCACTGGTAATGCCTCTTGGTTGGTGAGACCTGTAGGAGGGCCATTATTGTACTCAAGCACTACCAGGGACCCTCACAGCCTGGTGGCACACAACCAACCATGCTTCAGGGACAGGGAAGAATCCCAAGCTGGTTTTCAGCTCACTGATACAGGCATACGTTTTTTGGCTGGGCAGTAGCCCTGCCTGAAGCTCCCACATCCACCTTCCCTGTCTTCTGCCTTTACAGCCAGGATAGACAAAGAGGCACCATTGGGGTGTGACTTTCTTGACCTATTTCAATTTTACCTTCAGATGAGTGGGACTATGTCTTATTTAACCCCCTTGAGAGCAAGGGAAGCCACCTGTGTTGGAGATGCTGAAGTAAGAAGTGAGACACACACCTCCTGTGCACCTTCTTGCTTCAGCATGTCCATCTGGGATCAGGAGTGTAGGTACAGTAGGACACTGGAGCCATTTGTGGGTGGAAGTCAGACACAGTGGAGGGACCAAGCAACACTAGCAAAAAAACCCAGGAGGGCAGTAGCCAGCAGAGCTGGTGTTGTGAGGGGCAGCCAAGGGAGGTGCCCCCCTGCTTACCTCACAGAGGAAGTGAGCAGAGGGGAATAAAAGGGTGGATGTGCTGCATGGCAGTCCCTGAGCATCACAACCAGCAGTGAAGCAGTTAAGATGTGGGGAGCCCTTTTTTTTCCCCCCCTACATCTGAAAATAGCACAAGCCAGCCTTTGAGCACAGGCATTGATGCACTGATATTTGTCCCTCTGAAACATCCCTGCCACCACCCCTTCTGCTCAGTTCACGGGGCAGGAAGAGCCGCCCACTTGGAGCCTGGAAAGCCTCTCAAGGAACAGGACATAACTTCCTCGGGGCTGACCTGCTAAAAATAGCAAGGAAGGGATGAATACTTGTGTGAAACAGTCTACAACCCAACATGATCTGGTACATGCTGGATCTCTTTAGGCTGGACTCTCTTTAGGGTAGAATGATGTGCAATATGATGCAGGCAAGGAGGAGAGGAGGAGAAGGCAAGTTACCTGATTTCTGGCATCTCATTAGGAGCCTCTGTTAGTGAGGGGAGAGGGCAGATATCTCCAGGGTATGATCCAGGGTAGCATGGTCTTGGGGACCTGGCCAGCCCTCTTCGTGTACCTAACTCTTGGAGGATCCCAGTGCAAATTTCTGTGCTGCAACACTCTATCAACCCATTCACCAGGAGCTAAGATCCAATTTTTGTTAATCATTATTTGTTAACCCTTGCTGGTAATGAAACTGTGTTTTCAGTCAGAAGGAAAACATCGCAGCTGTCATGCAAAGAGTTAGGCTGAGCTCTTAGAAGCTGCCAGATGTACAGTTTTCTCCCCCCCCCCCCCTAAAATATTACTGAAATTTTAATTTACTCAGAGGAACAAGCAGTTGACTAAATAGACACTCAAGATAAAGTTCATATTAAGAAAAAACACACTTGGGATAATTTTGATTGATTTACTTGGCAGAGTTTTGATAGCTACTGAAAAACACTATTCATGTTTAGGTGAAAAATAAATGGAGTCAAATAAGTGTCACTGCATAGTACTAGGAGGTATATACAGCCACATGTAAAAATGCATAAACACAAACATTTCTGTACAGCATCTTTTCAGTCTGTATAGAGAAACACTGGTTTATAATATGGGGAAAATATAAAGCAGACATACATGCAACAAGGACATGACAGTTACATAGGTTCCACCTGCATCCCAACACCTTCATTAACAATAATAACAATAATTATAACAATAATAAAAGCCTTTTTCAGGGGAAAAAAATTGAAACCTGGAATGTTTTCATGTTGAGGTTTCCAGAGAGCTTCAGATGTCAAATAGATCTGAAGGTGATTTAAAGGCTTGATTCAAAGCCCTGTGAAGGCAATGGAAAGACTCCATTGGTTTCAGTGAGCTTGGGGTCAGACCCAGCTATTTAACCACAGTCCCATTCTGCCCTCCCCCAAAACCCAAAGTTGAAGTCTGCAGATAAAAATAAACAATCATATAATACAAAACTTTGTATATAGAATACAAAAGGTAACCGTTGACTTTTCGTATAAAATACAACTTTTTGATAGTATATTTATTTCACATATGTATAAATATAACCCAAATAATATGATTTTTATTATTCCTACCAAAATATTATTACTTTTTGTTGTTGTTTTTACAAAAGTTTACAAAACAAACAATTCTTTATATTTACAACCCAACACTGTGAAGAGTGCTCTGTCAATGATGAAAAATAGACTATAAGGGTAGTGCACTTAGCCATTGCAAAGAGAAAGAAGACACTAGCTCCATTCAGATACAAGTGTTCTGAAGAAATGATACTGGATTCAAGTTTTGGTTGCGCGAGTCTTTACAAGCTTTCATTTCAAATACATCAGGCTTTTATTTACAGGGCTGGAAATGGCCTCTACCTTGTTTGAATTTACTTAAGACAGGATGAAATTTTTCTCCCAGGGATAGTACTCACAGTCCAGTGTCTTTTCCATTCCAGGCTGAGGCCAACAGGACAACACTCAGCATTGAATCCACCACAGCATGATATCATAGAATATCCTGTGTTGGAAGGGACCCACGAGAATCATTGAGTCCAACTTGGACTTAGGATAAGCTCCTCAGCTGAACAATTTTTTTACATCATTTGAGGATCTAGAAAACAGTCTGGTCTTAATACAGAAACCAGTGGTGGCTTTTTCACTGACTTGTGAGGGTAGTTGAAATTACCAGACTTCAGTGTCCATTGCTCATGGTGATACTAACTCAGCTTTGGCCTTAGTGGCATCCATCACGGTTGTCTGTTCCTTATCAGAGTGTCAGGAGTCCCTGCTGATCTGCTTGTAGACAGTGTATGTGCCTGAGCATGAGGCAAACGAGCCAATCTTCCTTCCACTTCAAAGTCATGTAGCTACTATTTCAGTCTGGCATGATTTATAGGGGACACATTTGTTAGATTGCTTCTGTATCTCTCCAAACTTAGGTGAGACACCAGTGACCTGAGCTGAAAAGCTCTTCAAAGACCTGGAAAAACTTGTACTGACTTACCAAAGGAACCGCATGCACCCCAGCCAAAACTTGGGAGAAGATGGAGCTTTCTGGGCAGCTGAGTGACCGTGTTACACAATGCAGGGGTGTGCAATGATCACTAGCTGGGGTGGCAGAAGGGACTCCTCAGCAGGCTTTCTTGTCCCTCCTGAAAAAAACATTTCTGGGAATGAACAGCCTCAACTGGCATATCCTGCTAAATGCCCATGTTACATCTTTCCTGTAGGTACTGGTGCTCATTCTTGTGGTGATGCTTCTTGAAACGTCTTGAAAAATTGAGCCCATTTGAAATGACAGGGTGCAATGACTGGAAAAGCCTTATTAAAACCTCTCTTGAGAAATAGGTCAGATAAGTGCAGAGGCTATTGTCAAATAGTCTACTCATCCCACTGCCACTAATAAGGATGAATAAAGCACTTGCACGAGCACAGGAATGCCTCTTGGCACCAAGGCATGTGAATGTAGGCATTGTATTCCTTTGCCACATCTAGTTTTAGCTAATTCAGAGGATGCTGTGAAACACATCGCACTGTATAATTTTAAAGAACTGCATTTTCATTTGAATTGCAAGATCTGTTCTCATCTATGAATCCTGTTTGAATAACTGGGAGCTGCTTTATAGTGACATAGCATATCCTTCTGATGCCCTTACTGATCAAGTCTGTAGCAAAAAATGTAACATATTTGAGACTATTCCCTGGAAGTTGTGGAATGGTCTGTATCCTTATTGCTCTGCTCTGTTAGCCTTCAAGGCAAGGCGGCTGCAAACAGCCTACGGGAATGGTCCTTTCCCCAGGATATCTTCCTAGTGATGCACAGAAATTGCTTAGGGCAATGCTAGCTGGCCCCTCACCAGACCCAGAACAGATGACTGAGCCCAGTGTCCAGATACATTCCCCAAACCAGTTTCAAATACAAGCATAGATGTGGCTAAGTGGAGCCTCATACTGTGAGTTATAATTAATATGCATGCTAGTTTCAGGGGAAGAGCCTCTTGGCGCCTGATGGAGGCTGTGGGGACCTGAACCATCACTGCAACTCTTTCTACTTCCACCATATGGCAAAGAAAAAAACAAAGGATGATTGCCATTGTGCAATCAAAATGGCAGTGTCTCCCCAGACAGAAATGATGGCATTTCTTCTGGGGTAAACTTATTTGATAGAAGAGGACAGGGCTGAACTACCTGACATTTGCTGTGGGTTAAAATGAAAATTAGGACAGTTGCTTAGCTGAGCCATTTTATGCATTTGCCCTGCTCTAAGCAGGATTGGGAAAGTAGTCAGTGAAGGTCAAATTGTGAGCACCCTTCTCACTCAAGTTCTCCATTAAGTCACTGGTGTCCCTGGGGTAAGACAAGGTGGCAAAGTGAGGATCCTGAGCTTTGGTAGTAGTTTATCTCATGTTTCGCTCAATGCACAAAATGACTGGGCTGGTGGCATCCTCTGACACTCACTGCAAGCACTGGTGAAAGGGAAGATGCAAAAGCTACAGAACATTGAGTAACATGCTGGATGACCTGTTTCTTTCTTCCCATGGATGAGACCACTTATCCTGTTGTGTGCTACAAAAGAGAGGGTTTATAACAAAATAATTGAGAAAGCAAATGTGAGTTTGTACAGAGTGGAAGTAAAGTTTTTGTAATGCCATGAGATTTACATATGGCTTGATGATTTCAGGGCTGAGTCTCAAGGAAGTTAAGGGCTGTGAACATGATGATCAAAGAGCTCTGGACTGTTTAGCCTCTTACTTGCACTCAGAAAAATGTTGCTCCACAACCCATACCATGCTTCCACATGTGGGAAGCTAAATATGTTTTTGCCCACAGCCCCCATGAGAAGAACCAATGAGTTTGCAATGCGCTGGGCACTGGTGTGGGGAACAGACCCTTCACACATTCTCACTCCTTTGTGGCAGGCAGGAATATGCTATCACTTCATCTGAGGAGACTTCAGTTTTGTTCCTAGGGCAACTCTTCAAACAGGGCAATTGCCCTATCTTGTATTTTAAAAGACAGCCCAGTTACTGGAGTCTAAATTAATAAAGCAGGTTGTTGGCATCTAAAGAGAAAACTAATGTCCTTGCTGCCTCTTCACCTGGTTTCCTCTTGGTACTGTCACTTAAGAATGGTTCCCTAGAATTTCATCAAGGTTGATGTCTTTCATCCAGTCATCATTACCAGGTTCTGTTTTCAGTAAAGAATCTATGAAGTCCGAGTCACTGTTGAGTGCAGGTCCTATACTGTCACCTTGCTGGTTCAGAAAGTCAAATGCTAGGTCATTACCATGGTCACTTCCTTGGTAAGCCCGAGAGTTTTGGTTGGTAGATGTGAAACTGGTTGGTGGCAGAGATGATGGAGGTGTCATACTTGTTCCTGGCTGATTCAAGGTAGGCACAGTCTGTCCTCTCAGCTGGTTAGGTCTTATGCTGAGTCCTCGTAGTGAGGCAGCAGATTGTCCATTTAGAGTCTGGTGCATTTGGTTTAGAGGGGGCCTCATTTGGATGCCTGCTGTTAACTGGTTAGGAGGTGCCAATGCACGCTGAGGAAAATGCTGGTTCCCTACATTGCGTTGCAAAGACTGGTTAGGATATGGAGTGCCAGTGGGCAAACGGACTCCTGCAGGCTTCAGTGCATCCTGCTGCTTCACTGCAGCTTCTTGCGGGGCCCAGTTCTGGGCGGTGGCAGTAGCTGTGATCATCACGCCAGCTGACCGTTGAGCAGGGATACCTGTCGCTCCATGGGTCAAGCTTGGCCTTATTTGTTGAGAGTTGACCACTGATCCTGTCCCAAAAGTTGCCGCATTGTTACCCTGTGCCATATTTTGCTGTCGGGACACCATGGGGTTATTCTGACTGGGCAGTACTTGATTTTGGTTTCTGTGTGGCTGCATTTGGTTCATTCCTGAAGACATATTGTATGCGCTTGGTTGGTTGCAAGGAAGGTTCCCATAGCAGCTGATATTCCGAGCGGCAGGAACAGAAGGCATTCGGGTTCCAGCAGTGGTTGACATGAGGCTGGAGCTCTGGGGCATGATGCTATGAGTTGAAATTGGGTTGGATAAAGACATGTTGTTGGAGCTCATACTCACAGCTGGTGAACCACCTGTAAAGGAGAAAGCAAAAGTGTTACAACAAGCATGAGTGCATCAATGAATGCCATTGCTAAAAAATACCAGTTTTCTATCAGCAGAATTTCTTGAAGAAGACACTTTGCTCTTAAGAGGAGTTGCATGAACTTGCTCAAGGCCTTGAAGATGCCTATCATCCAAAGGGTGGTTTGGCCTGTATGAAGCCATTGGTGGTCTTTACATCCCTTTGGAGGACACCAGATAAGCCAAAACTGGTACTCATTTTAAGAGAAACATTAAAACAGGGAAAGATAGACAGAATCACTGGGCAGGAGAGAAGACTTTTCTGCCTTTTTTTACAGAAACACTAGACATCTCAGACAGGACAAAGTTTGTTGAAGTGATCAGAGATCAAGAACTTTTTTTCCTTACAGGACATGGTTCATCCGGGCTCCCTCTAAAGACAATGAGGAGTGAGAGGTACTAAGTATTATCAGGCTCCCTTCCCACCTTTCTTAGACACCTACAGCAGTGGTATCCGTCCTTTCTGGGAGGAGCGGGCTGTGGCAGCGGAGTGAGCATGTCCCGCTGACATGCCATGGCCAGCCCCACTTTCCTGCGGCACTTCCCTTCCCTGCCCGTAGCCAGGGAAACAATAACACAGACACACACACACAAGCACTGCCCGCTCGCAGCTTGCAGGCGCTCCACACCCATGGCGGGCGAGCGACACTCAGGGACCTAGATTAATTAAGCGTAGGCAGGTGGAGGACTCATCCCCACCTGGCGCCTCACGCCACTCAGGGCCCTGCTCTGACTTCTACAGTGGCCGTCCCTGTCCCACAGCCCCCGGCGAGCCACAGAAACCGCGCGCCCTCCCCGCGAGGCCGGCCCAGTCCCGCTCCAGAGGGAGAGCTGGCACTGCCCCTCAGCAAAGCAGAATCACTTGCGCATGTGTCAGTCAGGGAACCTCACAAATGCCTGAAACCGGACTGCGGGAAATTTATATCGCAAATTGCCGGGGTCGCAATGGCGAGGTTGCGATGCACCGGGGATGTACTGTATTACCTTTAAGCTGTTGTTTCATTGAAAGAAATACTATGCAAGTTTGAAAAGATTCTTTCACATCAGCCCATATTACTTGACATGAATTATATCCCCTTCCTATATTATTTATTATTTGGGCTTTATCTGCTCCCCAGTAGTTTTGCTGAGCTCTGCCTTAGGTCACTAGGGCTGCAATTACCTACTTAATCTTTTAATTTTTGTCATGACATTAGCAGTTTGGAGTTTCAGGACTAAATAAAAAGTGACATTAAGTATTTGGAGAACCTCTCAGCCAGCTCTTTTTAAAACTCGTGAAGACAAATCATGCACATACATATTTTAAAAGTCTGTGTTTAGGAACAGCTGTTTAATATACTGTTCCTGTTGAAATTTCACCATAATGATGTTCAGCTCCCTCAGACTGGAACTGAAGAAAACATCACATATTTCTAACTTTTCTGCATTATTTTTATATATATGCTGTTTTGATTTAGTAATGGATGCAAAGGATTATTTTTTTTTCCTTAAGGACTTAAAAATTAACTCTTCCCAAATCACTACTAACACTGAGAGTGACTCCACAAACACAGGGCTTGTTGCAAATCAACATAAACATAGATAACAAAATTAAGAAGCTTCTCCTATCCTAGGAGGCAGCCTGTTCCACAGACTGGCACTAAGAAGAAGAAATTTGACTGTGGAGAATCTAATTACCCTAAGAATTATGTTGTCATAACTGAAGCACCTAAATTCAGGCCCTGAACAGGGCAGCTCCTGGTACAGGAGTTGCTATGGGGAGTCCACCTGGTTTTAGCTCCACAGGGACAAATTCCCCAAATCAGGCAACTGCACGAATAGCCTCATTAATCTTTAGTTTTGTTGGTGGGCTGTGCATTTTTGGAACTACTGTAACATCTCCTACGAAGACAAGCTGTGAGAGGTGGGGTTGTTAAGCCTGGAGAAGAGAAGGTTCTGGGGTGACCGAGCATCTTCAAGTACCTGAAGGCAGCTACAAGAGAGCTGGAGAGGGACTTTTTACAAGGATATGCAGTGATAGAACAAGGGGGAATGGCTTTAAATTGATAGAAGATAGGCTTAGGTTGGATATAAGGAAGAAATTCTTTACTCAGAGGATTGTTAGGCACTGGAATAGGATGCCTGGAAAAGTTGTGGATGCCCCACCCCTGAAGTGTCCAAGGCCAGGTTGGGATGGGGCTTTGAGCAACCTGGTCTAGTGGAAGGTATCCCTGCCCATGGCACAGGGGTTGGAACTACACGATCTTTAAGGTCTCTTCCAACGTAAGCATTTCTGTGATTCTGTGATCTTTTTTAGGGATGTTAGAGGTGGGACCCCTGATTCTTTGCTCCCTTATCCTTATCAAAGAGGAGGAATGCTACAGAATTTGGTGGCATTTCAAAAGACCTGTAACAACAAGCTGGGGACAGATGGTTCTCTCCCTCCAGCTGAACTGCAAGTTTGTGGAGTCACTTCATTTGCCACTGGGATGAAGCCCCTCTTGGAGTGACCTTGCCAGCTGTTGAACATACCCCAGGGTTGCTATCACAGTGCTCCTGTTAATGCCACACTCTAAAGAATACAAGTGGTTGGGACATGGGCTGTATTTTTGCAAAACACGAAGCTTCTTTTTTCTTTGTATTGCTATTTTTTTGATTTTATTTTTAACACAAGTATTTTCTGTTCTGATTTCTTCCAGATGGGAAGAAATGCCTTCCCCAGAACCACTATGTACAGCAGCTGGGCACCCCAGGCTACAGCAATTCAGAGAAACATCTTCCCTACCCAATTCACCTGCTCTTGTCTTGGGGGTTTCTTGCCATGACATGGCACTGTAATGAAGAAGAAAAAGAGGAATAAAATGCTCAATCAGATTTCTCCAAGCCCCTGTGTTATTTTATTTAGCTTTTTGTCTCTTCTTCCCTGACCTGGGCAAAGCTATTCCCAGAAAAAGGGAACACATTCCCTGCTGTTACTCCCTTATGCAAGAGTTTCCTAATCACTCCATCTGGTAGATTTTCTGGAAGCTCCCAGAACAGCCTTTTCTCCCAGGCTTGCCTGAAAAGCTGCTGTCCTCCCGGGGCTCGCTCAGCAGGGACTTGAGATTTGAATGGACAAGTGCTGCCAATCCCACATTTCAAACCCAGGAGATGGGACTCCAAATACCACAAGACTGAGAAAGAGTCCAGCAGATTTACAGCAGCAAGAGCCATGACATAATAATGGTGATCTGCTAATTTTGGAGGCTTTACAGATGTGGCTCCAGTCACTTCCATTTTCTCTCTCAGGCTAGAAAAGGATTGGTTTTAAGTAAAAGCCAAGAGTCTCAGTTAATAATTTGATTCCAGGAATGAGTTTTATAAACAACATACCAAATCACAAGATTCCCCAGCAACTGCCAGGGTTGCCAGAGCATTTGTTTTGGGACCACAGGAGGTACCAAACCAGCAAGCCCTGTGGCACTGCCTTATGATGGCCTATTACCATGGTACCCAGGATGCTTGTGCAAATCTACTGGAGATTAAAAGACTAAAGTGAACTTGAGGGGCAGTTTCCAGCAGCAGTTTTGAGTTTGCAAGAAGCTTATCACTGCTAGAGCCTGGAAGGAAAGCAAAAGAGTGCTTGAATGTTGCCTGAGTGGAGGGAGGAAAGGGGAAAAAGGAAAGGGGAAAGGGGAAAGAAGAGAGGAAGGAAACAGTTTCATTAAGTCCATGGGCACTTACCAGCATATTGGTTTGCTTGTTGCATGTTGACTATGTTCCTTCTTTGATCTTTGTAATCTGGTGGTGGTCGTGTCAAGTGTCTGTTCAGCTGATCTTGTGGAGTTATTTTCTCCTAGAGGATTAGAGTAGAAATGTATTAATTTGTTCTTCCTTATGCTTTCCTGTCACTGTGTTTTGTTGAGGTATGTATTTCTTCCTTTCACCCTGTCTGGTCCCCAGAAGAGGCACTTTTGAAACCCACTGAAGTCTATATGGAAACCTTTTTTCTGGTTGCATTTCCTTAAAACTGCTGAGAGTTTCTCAGACTGTGAGAACAGTGTCCAAATCTGCACTGCAGCATGAAGTCTCTTCTGATGTATCCCTGTCCTGCTCACCATGCTGATCAGATAAAGAGGCCTGGTGGTTCCTCATGGCTCCCTTCCTGTCTATGCAGCTGAGGATGCTTTCTCTAAAAGAAGAGAGACAGAGCAAATACCCAGGGCAAACCCAAAAAAATATTCAGCCATAGTGCAGCTGGGGAGCAATGAGGGTCCAGACCTGCAAAGTTGACACCTGCCCCTTGGCTGCATCAGCCCATTTCACCCACATAGTCCTCTCAGCATGCACAGCTGGCATTAGTTGGATCAGCTTCTCATCCCCATCAACAGCCATGCCCATTCCTCACTCCTTCCTTCTACACTAGAGGGGCAACCACAAAAATCAGCAAAACCCGTCCCACTCTCCTCAGCAAGGATTCCAGCAGCACACATGGTTTAGCAAGGATGGTGCTGGTGCAGAAAAAAAAATTAGTTGGAGAGAATTTTTTTTTTATTTTGAGCCTGCAGAAACATGTCCTTGCTGAGAGGAAGGTAGAAATCCAAGTCCTTGAATTGAAATCTGACTAGCACAGATGACTATGAATACATATGATTATGTGTTCATAAAAATCTGGAAAGAGCAGACACTGGATTCAATGCCAAATCACACATCAGCATCAGTGTGACTTGATGACTTCAGAGTACTACTCTGGAATTCACCAATGAGCAATGACTCCACAGGATATGTGGCCCCATGGCAGGAAATTGTGAGTTTGGATTGCACATGCACTTACTGGGCAGCTGCTAGGCTAGCTTCACACCTTCTCTGCAATGTGCCCAGGGTTTGTGCTCAGCTGCCAGAATGGCAAACTGGCTTATCGGTGTGAAAGAGCCGATACAAGTCCACCAGAGTAATCTGGGGATCATCTTCCTGGAAAGAGCATGTAAATGGATCTTCTAATGAAAAATCTGGAGTTTTTTCTCCTATGAGCACTTAAAAATACTGGGAAAAGAACTTTTCTTGTAGTATTTAGGCATTTCCAGCAGCGATGGTGGGAGTGAGAGTTCTGATTAAGATTTTTAAGGCTTGGTATTACATGCTGCTAAAACTGAACCCTTGTGAAGAAGAAAGACAAGTTATCTCCCAGGAAATCTCTGCAATGCATATAAAAACTGTAGACAAGCTTTTTGTGTATTTCTATGCACACAATACAAAAGCAAAGTCATGTTGATTTTAAAAACGTCACATTTTGTAGAGTATTTTAAATTTCTATTCAATTTATTTTTAAGAGGAACTATTTGAGAAATTTATTTTTTTTCTGCTAAAAATTCTGGTACAAAACTATGGCACATAGAGCTTACTTGAACGTTCCTTTTTCTTCTGATTAAATTAAAAAGTTGAGAAATATTTCCCTTATAGAATCCCCCCATGTCTCACAGAATGACCAGAAACTCCCAACTTGTCTCTCAGTTACCAAAGGAAACAGATATCTGGAAATGCAAAATGAAAAACAGAGAAAGGAGGACTCATGTATGATCCCAGCTGGGCACACAAACTTGTGTTGAACCCAAAAATCAATGTACCTGATCCTTGTTTATGCACAGGTACTTTAGACCATTTTGCCTAGGTCACAGTGCCTGAAAGTCAACTTCCTTCTGAAGCTGAAGAAACTTAGTGGTACACCTTGGCTTGTCTTGCAAAGAAAACCATGGACAACGTTCATATACCTCAAATCAACCATATGCTTGGACTGTTCTTGTAATGAAATCATGGTAGCCTGAATATTTTGAGTAGTTTCATATAGACTGAAGAAGGTTTCAAACGGGCTTAGCAAAGTGCTGAAAAATATGAGGCACACTCATGAAGTTCTGGGTATTGCCAAAATGACCTCAAAATTTGAGGGGCTTTCTTCTTAGCTTTCTTTTCTATTGTTTTTATGACAACATTCCCCATGTAAAATAAGGAGTTAGAAAACTTACAGCTTCTGCCAACATCTGCTGCTGGAGAAGGAGTTGTTTTTGCTCCATCATTTGCCGTTGCAGAGCCTGTTTCTTTTCCATCAGCTGCTGATTCAACAATGATTGCTGGGATGAGTTCATGTAACCACTTCCAGTGTTTGGATTTGAGCAAGAACTGGAACTTGGAGTGGGGCCAGCTCCCTGGCCTACCACAGAATGTTGATCCTGAAACAGAAGAAATGGCTTGTGAAGGATGAAAATAATAAGAAGCATCCAGAAAAGGAAATAATCCTTTTTATACAATTAGCTCAAGTTCAGGACACAGCCCATAGACTCTCAGGACAAGTGACCAATACAAAGACTTTGACAAAGTAAGAAGGGGATTGAAAAACTTCATTGCTCAGGGAAGCCTCTGAAAATGTGCCAGGTGATTCCAGTGGAAAACCTCAATACTGTACCAGGAGCTTGGGAAACATTAACAAAAGTGACAGAGACATCCTGGGGATGTTTCAGGAAACATCAGGGCTGTACGGCAACTTGTTTGGCTATAAGGGAACAAACTTGGCAGCTGGTGGTTCCTACCATCTGGTGACCATGAAGATACTGAAGAAGATACAGAAGTGCGAGAAGTGGCACCTATTCCTAGAAAATACAGAGGTAGCAAGTTGATACTTTACAGTGGGGCAAATAGTGCTGCTTTCATTTGTCCCATCATCTCCCTGACAAAAGCAATCTCAGAGAGATTGCTAATTGACTCTCATTAGTGACAGGATTAAATAGGCTTAGAGTGTATCAACTTCCTTGGTAAAACAAATGTGTAAATGAGAAGGACCTTGAAGAATGCTTTAGGGTTTCTCTGGTCTTTGAAAGGGACCTAGATCTGCTCCCTCTTCCTAGGGTGCAGGTTCATGAGGAAAGGATGACAAAAAGTCATCGTAGAAAACAATGGGGAGGTGCCATGGTTTGGGGTTTTTTTCCTCTAGCAGCGAGGGGGTTAATAGCTTCTGCCTGGGCCTCCCTCGCTGCCATGGAAATCAAGGTCACCTCTGTGAATAACAGATAACATATTTGTGTAAAGGAAAAAACACCCCTTAGTAACAGTAAGTAGATGGCCGGGTCAGGACGTGTGTAAGAAGCTGAAAGCCATGCAGGACCCCCGCCCAGGCCGACCAGAGAAGGGGTAGAAATGTTCTTCCAAGCGTCTCGTTGCTGCTCGTGGAATAGACCATGGTGCAAACCTATGGAATAGAGAGAAAGGAACCAGCGATGCAGAATCCACCTGAGGCCACGACTGAAAATGGAGAATCAGGCTGCAACAGCTGCAGATGTTTTAAGAGCCCAGAAACATGGAGCTGGAGCTGAGTTCGGCAGAGATCCTTTGGGCAGACGTTTTGTGACAGAATTGCATTGTGGTAGGATCTGAACCATGTACTTTGGGATGGCCTCATAATGAAGCAGCAGAGTAGTACTTAAACACTGCATCCTGTGCTGTGACTCTCGGGCAACAGAGAATGGAAGAGCTGTTGTCCCTGGGTCGAGATCTCACTTGGGAAAGGGTCATGAAAGACTTTTCTGAGAGAGAGAGAGAGAGAAAGAACTTTATAGAAGGGCAGAGAGATGGTTCCTACCCTAAATCTGGTCAGAAATACCAACAAGCCTGGTGACTCCTATCCCTATTCCACCTTTTCCCCCTGGAGGAAAAAGGGAATATGTGATCTGCTGTAAGAGAACGAGAGGTGGGGGGAAAGGGTTGCCTTTAAAATGATGCTTCTCACATTAAGCTCTGATCTTGTTAGTTAGTAAATAAAATCCTTTATATTCCTCACTTGTAGTTTGCCTTGTTTTGCCTATGATAAGTTTTTTTCCAATTTTTTTTTCTCTGGGAGAGGTTGTGGAGGTTACCACAACAGGAGGGTACTTGAGGACTCAAACCATGCTGATAGAAGATGAGACAATGAATGATAATATGCTGCTCCTTTTCTCTCAGCCATGATTTCCCTCAGCAGCAATATGTTTCCTGCCTACTTGCTTCACCAGTGTTGGTTACTTGGGCCTTTATCAGATGCAGAATATAGCTTTCTCAGTGCATATACAAAAACACTCAGCCTACACTGGATCACTCGATACTCAGGTACTCCTTAGCCATTCAGCTACAAAGAAAATGAGAAAAACTAGAGGGATCCCAAGAATTATGAGACACATCCTTTCTCTGACCCCACTTGGCTGCAATTCACCATAGGAACCAACCACATAACTCTCTATAACATCACAGTATCACAGTGTTGATAAGGTTGGAAAAGACCTTGAAGATCATCAAGTCCAACCTATAATCCAGCTAAAACCTAACATTTATAACATTTATATCATGGCCCTCAACACCTCATCCAGTCTACCCTTAAATGCCTCCAGGGACAGCAATTCAACCACCTCCGTGGGCAACGCATTCCAATGCCGAATCACTCTTTCGGTGAAAAACTTTTTCCTAATGTCAAGACTAAACCTCCCTTGTTGGAGCTTAAGACCATGACCTCTTGTTCTGTCTCCAGTGGCCAGAGAGAAAAGACCGACCCCTGCCTGTCTACAACCTCCTTTTAGATAGTTATCGACAGCAATGAGGTCACCCCTGAGTCTCCTCTTTTCCAGACTAAACAGACCCAGCTCCCTCAGCCTCTCCTCGTAGGGCTTGTCTTCCAGCCCCTTAATCATCCTTTTTGCCCTTCTCTGAACTTGTTCCAGCACCTCAACATCTTTCTTAAATTGAGGGGCCCAGAACTGGACACAATACTCAAGATGCGGCCTAACCAGTGCCAAGGGAAGGATAACCTCCCTTGCCCTACTGGCCACACCATTCTTGATGCAGGCCAGGATGCCATTGTCCCTCTTAGCTGCCTGAGCACACTGCTGGCTCATGTTGAGTTTGCTGTCCACTAATACCCCCAAATCTCTTTCCACCTGCTGACTCTCTAAGCACTCCATCTCCAGCCTATAGGCATACATAATACATAAGAGGCAATAGCATTTTTGCCTTGCAACACAAGACTCAACAGCTGGAGTCTGATGCTCCCTATTATGCAGCAGTTCTCTCAATAGCAAGTCATAGACCCAGGATCTGGTCTGCTACCTAATAAAGATTTGCTCCATGGCCATTGTCCCCCATGGCACCTCGGGAAATAAGGATTGGCCAACAATGAAACAAGGACTGGTCATACCTAACCTACCCATGCCCTGAAGACCATGGAGCACTGATGTTTATCACTTTTCAAATTCAGGAAAGCTCATTTCTGTGCCTTAGTTTTTGCATCCTACCCCTCCCCAATCGCACATACACTTAACACAGACTAATCCCAGTTATCTTTCTACCATCTGGCAAGGAAAAAAACCAATGATTGTTGTGGGTATTTCTATTTTAAAATAATTCTGTGGCTTTTAATGGGGACAGATGAGTGTTTAGCTAGTTAGATAAAGTATTTGAAGACTGTTACTGAAATAAAAACCATTACTTTCGTCTGGAGCCACCTGCAGCCCCCAAGGCAGTGTTACAAACCCACCCTTCAAATTTATTGGGCTCTTACACAATTATATCCTGCACACTTTCTTTCAGTTCCAGAAGGAATCCAGGATTGCTCAGCACTGCCACATTTTTCAGCCCTTATGTTAGCTGCAAGATAGAAAATACCTCCTCTCAACAGACTTGCTTGCCAAGTTGTTGCGCAAACTTTTTTGTCTTTCTTAAAATATTTTGAAAAGAAAAATATGTTACAATAAATTGGCTTTGACTTCTATATTCAAATGACAACTCTAGTTTGAACCCAGCCACATGTTTCATCCATTAATAGAATTCATCTGTTGCATTTTTGCACAGATAGTGCAGGCTCCCCTGAATGTGCTTTCATAGTCCTGCACAAAAAAACCAACAAAGCCCAACTTTTTCTTTCCTTCATCTCCTACCAGCCCCTATAAGTGATGGGGAGGATTTTGTTTTAAGATAATCTGTGTAGTGTCCATTCACAGTACCTATCAAAGAAAGCTCTTCTGTAATAGCCATTGGCATAAAACACCAGCTGCTTGGCAAACAGACCCTGAGAAAACAGTGTAAATCATCAACTTGGAGCCAGATTGGTTTTTTTTTTTTTGTATTTGGTCCTTTCTCCGCTGTTCACGAAATGTTAGCGTGAGCCTATGAATCTATGATGTGTTATTTCTCCTGTCTGCTGATCTTCCATCAGCCACATTGCAATGGGAGAAGGCCGAACAGTTTCCTAATAAATCAGGGGATTAGCTGTGCAGCAGTTTGACCCTTCATGAACCAGTGCTATTGAGCCTTGCTCTCACCCCACTCTTGCAGCACTGCAAATCAGACAGCAGAAGGGCTACACTGCTGCCAGGGACGTGGGGCTCTGCCTCTGTGTTAGGACAAAGTGTGCCTTCCAACTTACTGGCTGCGGAAGGGCAGATTTGAGTTGGAGTTACGCTGCTTTTGTTGAACTGTTTCATCCAGTTCTAAGCCTGCCTTTCCTGCAGCAGTGTTACTACAATTCCACACATCTAAATTTGCCGATGGCCTTTTGAACTTCATTTATGGGTTCCCATGCTGTGGTTCATGCACTTTAACTGTAGACACCCCTAACCAAAGAAAGTCTGGAGTGGGATGTGCATGTCCCCTTGCCCAGGGGCGCTTCTGCCCAGCAGGCTGTGGAGGCAGCCCAGCACCACTCCAGCTGGGGAATCCCAAGTACTTCCCTGCCCAGTGACACCATGCACAAGGAAGATAACCTTTCCACTTTGCCTCCAGGTAGGCAACATGACTGGGAGCACATCCCTATAGCCAGTCAGGTGTTGGAGACAGCCTGGAAGTCCATTTGGTTTTGCCCCCAGTGCCTGCCCCTCTTGCTGGCACTGTTCATGCATGCTACGTGCCTCCAGCCCTACAAATGAGCTGCAGCCCTTGAAGGGCTGTGCTTGGTGCCAGCTGGGGCAGTGGCAGTAGCTGAGGTCTGAGTGTTCCTCAAGAACCACGAAATCCCAGGTGCTCTGCTGGTGCTGAAATTTCAGCACAATGGTGCTCTAGGTACAAAGCAGGTGTGTTGCACCATGTTCTCTGATGTTACAGCGAGATCTAAAACCCATGAGAAGCAGAAAGAGGCAGTCAGTGAGAGCTCCTCGGAGTTGGTAGCACAACTGGGGTTTTGTTCATAAGCATCACAAAGAACATTACATTCAAATGTTAAATTAGCAGTAAATCAAAGAATTTAAGACCAAGTTTGCCTTTCACTGTCCCTGCTGCAGCTGACTTGTGTTCATACAAATGAAGGGATGTTCTGGCTTCTAACACACATGTGAACTTTTTAAAATGTACTTTCCTCTCCTCCCCTCCTCTCCCCTCTCCCCCCCTTTTTCTCTTCTCCAACCTTCAATGCCAAATAGTGTTCTCTGGGCTGAGATCATAGCAAGCAGCTGTGGGCAACAGTGGAGAACCCTCCCTTCACGACCTCACAGCACTGCAGGCTCCTTCAGTGATGCTCTGAAGGTGTTCCTTTGTGGAGCTCAGAGAGGTGGATTAAAAACTCCATGGAAAAGTAAGACATTGTTGCCTTTAGCAGGAAAGATGGGATTTTCCTTTTTGCTGCTTTAATAGTGAGCAGTAACAGAGTGTGGCTGGAGGGATTTGTGCAAAGCAGAAAGCTGTCAGGGCCCCCTGCCACCAGGACAAAGTGCACCTTTCTCCTTTCCTCACCTCTTCCTTTCTCTCCAAAGCTAGTCAGGATCCCTGAAAGCCTTTTGCAAGCTTATGTCTTTGCATTCTTAGTTCCGAAGTGATTTAGGAACAGGTGGCTAGAAAAGGTATGCAAACCTTTCGCCTCTTTCTCCTAGAATGTCTTGAACTGATGAATAATTTTGGTAGGACAGAAGGGAAACAGAGGTCATTTTTTTACTAAACCGCAGTGCGAACAGCCAGGAGCTTCCCAGCCAGGAACCCTGGCATCTGTGCCACAAGATGAGCTTGTCCTTCTTGTAAATTTTCCCTGAAAAAGAGATGGGAAATTTTTCTACCTTTCTGTTCCTCTGTGGGGCAACTCATTCTATGTCCAGCGTCAGGTTAGGAGTGACATCATCAAACCGTGTCCTCTAAGTTTAGGTCTCCAACAAAAAAATTCAAGCAGAGTCACTCTAAACTGCTCTCTGGAGCTCTCCCCTCACTGTAAAGAGGGATGGGGCTATATAATTAGGTGTCAGATGTTTAATTTAGATAACTAAATTAGGAACCCAGATTAGATGAAGGAACATTCCCTTACACTCCTCATTTTGGATACTTCTAGTCACACTTGAGTAAGATGCCTGAAAGATTGAGTGTGAATATATACTTTGATTCATCAAGCACTAGTGGATCACTTTGTAAGAGTGTTGTGCAGAGTGACCTAAAAGCCTCCCAAATTAACCATGCAGAAGATAGGCTGAATATCTCCTGATACCCTGCCAGAGAGTATTTTTATGCATTCCAGGAAGATCACTTTAATATGTATAAATGGCATTTGAAAAACCTGAGTATTGCCAGATCTCAAGGCATGTTTTTGCTGTGTCTAATACCCATAGATACAGCTGGGTGAAGACTGCAAAATATTTCCTGTCAGTAAATTTGTGTTTATAAGAAGTTGGCTTAGCCAACTTCTGGGTTTTTCTCCTGACAACATCTGAGCTCTCAGGACAAAAATTTCAGGGCCAACCATGTTTCCAAGGCACATACACAAGGAATCACGGACACTAGCATTGCAATTTCACAAGCCCAGGCTGTTTGCCAGAATACTTGTGCCTTCATCCAACCAGGGAAAAGAAGCAAATGCTATGTCACTCCAACAAATGGAGTGACTGAGCTCAAAGAGGAAATGCAGGCTAATCCCTTCAGACACTGAAGCTGGAAATGGTTATGACAGAAGGGAGCACACACCTGATTTCTGCATCCTCATGATGTCAGTCCCCCATTGTAATTATAGGTTTGGACATCAAGTGATGCTGCAGTACTCAGCATGCAAAAAAGTAAGTCCTTCATCACATCCAGCTTCTGCAACTCTCACTGGAAGAGCCAGGAGTCCAGTTTTTTTTTAAAGCCATTTTTTTTACACACTGAGATTAAAGTGTACCTGATAATTATTTTCAGAAATAGGTAATACTGCGCACAATCTCACACATAAAAATGAGTGAGCAAATCCCTCAAAGGAGTCAATCCTCACTATTGGTAAGAAATCACAAGAAAAAGACTTTGAGAGATAGTGCAGTTCTTAGTAGAAACCTATAATAGCACTTTGCCTTTTCAGCACCAACAAGAAAGCTGCTCACTCATGAGGTCCTTGTGAACTGATTTTCAGCCATTAGTGATTTATTTGTAGCCCTGCCATGATCCCTTGCTGGAAAGCTGCACAGCCCCATAGCTACTAGCAGGTCCTCTTATAACAATGTTCCCAACCCCAACGACTTATAAACTTGGGCAAAGGGGGAGCTGCATCTTGAAGGGTCCAAGGCTCAGATGCAGCACTTGCACAATCACATAGCAACAGACCCAGGAACAGTGCCTCATTATCAGCCTTGTCGGACAATCAAGTCTTTAACGAGAACAAAGGTTGACAGTGATTAATCATTAAGACATTTCTTGTTCCTTGTTGCACGTGTTGGGGGCAGCCTCCTGCAGAGGCAGTCTGGCAGATTTCCTGTCTGCTGTATACCAGGGCCCGGGTCTGGACACACAGGGATGTCTTTTCCCAAAGCCAAGTGCACAGATGAATGTCTTGTGTCCATTTCTGAGCACTGCAAATTCGGAATGCATGTGTATTCTGCAAAAATAATACACCCTCAGCTGTAAATCTGATTGCTGTATATTCAGGCAAAATGACCTAAAGGAGATTTGTTTATGTCAGAGTTTTTCTCAGAGACTTTAAAGATGGATTATTAGTATTTTACCATCTGCACCATAATGAACTTTTAATGTTATCTTCTGGCATCATGTATATATGAAGGTGTCCATTTTAGAAATATGTGTTTTGTTTATTTGTAATGAAAGTAACATGCACGTGTTGAAAGTTCAACAGAGGAGGTTATTGTGAAATGTCTGCATCAGAAGAGGAATGTTGGCTTCATTGAAGTCAATGGCAAAACTCCAGCTGACTTCAATGAGGTTAGAATTTCCTCCCAGATCTCCATCCAGCCATAGGGCCACAGTGGCACTCTTGGCTTGGTATGATCTCATTTTATACCTTCTGGACAAGATACCTGGTTCAGAGAGATACCAGCAAATAGCCTCCACTAATGTATTTGGGCAAAGACTATCCTGTGCTTTCTATGAAGCTCTATTTTTAAATGCCTCATCAGCTCTAACGTAAACTGAAATAAGTTTGCCAATAAGCATAAATGATGAAGACTCCTATCCAGTTTTGGGCAAGACCAAAGACACAATTATTTGTTTTAATTCAGCATTATCACTTTCAATGGCTGCAATATGCGATACCCACATTGCAACAAGCAATTGGTATATCATCACACCGTTTCAGGAAATTAGATTAGAGAGGTTTAAGAAACTGCCACTCCTCTAGCTAGAACAGGAGCGGGTGTGAGTGGACCTGTTTCACCCAGTACTACAGGACAAGGTATGTGCATACTCAGAGGCTCTGCACAGGCTCTGTGCTTCCAGTAAGGAGTGGTGATTTCCAGCGGAGGCAGTGAAAACTTCCTAAACTGATTGAATTGTGATTGTGTCTGTACCTTTAGTGTGGGCATATATGTATTATCTTTGTATATGTATACCTTATTCACCTAAATGCTCTTGTTTCATTGTTGTATGTTTATTAGTTTTCCCAAAAATTGTCTAGCCTGAGATTGACCTAGAAAATTTCAGCCTACTTAGAAAAACTGTAAGCAATCAAAACCAGAGTCTGGTAAGAGGAAATGCTGGGTAATTCAGCAATAGGTGACACTCTTATACATATATGTTTATATTTAAATGTTCAGTTCCCAAAGCAGTGTTAGAAGAGACACTGGAGTTTTGCATATACCAGGCTTACCTATAACATGTATCTTTTTTTGGCATCTCGCCCTATTACTGTCATTTTTTTAAATCCTCCTGATTTCCAGGCTATTCTCTCGTTTCCTCAGCTTTTTTTGCCCTATTAGCATTTATCTAGTAGGTTTCCATATCTCTCCTCATATAGGATTCACCCTCCCTATCAATTGTTTGTGGTTCACACACATTTGTGTCATTTCCAAATATCAAGCACAAAAAAAGTAAAAAAAAACCCCTGATGACATAATGTGAAAAATTTCCTCAAGCAATAAAAAAAGCAAAGCAAACACCATAAATGCCACTTTTTCTGCAGGAGGGCATGAAAGAGCAGGCAACTTCAGTGAAGAAAAAATAATTAAACACAAAGCACAACTACAACAACAGGAAAACCACAGCACTGTAGCCAACCACTTGAGTTGAAATGGGCACAACACGGGTGACCTGACTGTCAGAGACACATAGTAACATCAAAACTCTCCTGCTGATAATGCACAGCAAGAACATGAACATCCATAAACTGGAGCCTCCCAGGATCCACTTTCTAAATCAAAAACTTGGAACTCTGATAGAAAAGAATGCCCAGTATTGAAAAGCCATGTGTAGAGAATGGCTCTGCCCTGCACTGCCATGCACTGATTGAAGCTGCAGGTGGGACATGCCTCAGGTGGAACTGGATGTCTTTGTTGCCAGTTACCCATCCCAAGAAAATGACTGACGCTAACCGAGTCATTGGGCACAGAATAACTGGGGGGCAACAAATCGTTTCCCACTGTGACAGCCCATGGCAGTGGTGCAAGTGCACAACACAGGGATCAACAATGCAGCTGTAACTGCCCATCTACTCAGTTTTAAATGAGTACTTGCCGAACAACTCCAACTGTGGTCTTCCCTCTCCTTGCTGAAGGGTCTTCTTCCTTATAACGGTCACTGTTTTTGTTTTAAAACAACTTAATTTGATGGCTGTTAATTTGCAGGAATTGACATAAACCTTAGGCTTCTGCCATCCCTTTTCACTTTCTTGATGAGTGTGATTAAATAGTGCCAGTGGCTGCAGCAGCCTGAGGGTTTGACCTATCCCTCATCTGTCTGTACCAACAATTGTTTCATTAAAGTGTAAAAGCACCAGGTTTCCTGAAAAGCACTCCTGGGATTTGACTAATTTTTCTTTAAGATCTCAAGATGTAAGAGGCAATGGAGTTTTCTCGGGTACCCCAGCATATCCAAATACTTCCCTGGGCCGGGCAAAGTCATGGTCATGACAAATTCAGGTCATGACCCTGAATTTTAGAAAAGCAAAATTCCAGCCATTCAAGGAGTTAGTAAGTAAGACCCACTTCTCAGGGACAAGGGAGCAGAACAGAGCTGAGGTATCTTTAAGGATGCTTTCATGGAGTGCAAGACCTCTCAGTCCCCAGGTGTAAGAAATCAGAAAAGGTGGGTAAGAGACCAGCATGGATGAGTTGGGACCTGTGGGTCAAATTAAGGGCAAGATAGAAACACATAGGCAGTGGAAGTAGGGACAGGTAGACCAGTGTGTGGTTAGAGCTGAACTTGGCAAGAGAGGCAAAGAATTACAAGAAGAGCTTGTAGAGGTATGTCAGCCAGAAAAGGAAGGACAAGGAAAGCATACCCTTCCAATGAACACGACCAGCAAACTGGTAAGAATGGATGAGGAGATACTCAACAACCTTTCTGCCTGTCTTGACTGGCAATCTCTATTCCCATGCTTCTGGTTTTAAACTAAAAGAATGCAGATTCAGACTAGATATAAGGAAGAAATTATGAGAGTGCCAAAACACTGGTTTCCCAGTGGAGTTGTGAAGGTCCCGGCCCTAGAAATGTTCAAGGTCAGGTTTGACGAGGCTCTGAGCAACCTTGTCTACTGGGAGGTGTCCCTGCTCATTGCAGAGTTGGACTAGATGATCTTTAAAGATCCCTTTCAACCCAAATGATTTTATGATTCTATGATTATAAGACTATTCTTCTGTGAAAAGTGATATATTGAGAATTATAAATTTACGACTGAAAGAAGAATTAATAAAATTATGACACTGTAGCCTAGTTTGAAATGAACTGTTTTGAATAAAGGTGAAATTTAGCTTTTTGGAGGGGAGGGGGATGTAAGCTTTTCTTGCTCTCCAGACTTGTTGGAATGGATATGGAGACTATAGGTAACATAGCTATCGACTCGCAAATGCTCCACCTGAAAGTGATTAGGTCTGGCTGGTCTGCCTTTTGTCTTTTGAGTGAGGTTATCAACTACCAGATTCCTGGACTGGGAGACAAATCAGTTTATTTTAACATAATTCGTTGGAGAGAGGCATGTTTCTCTGTCTAAGACAGTGGTCATGAACCTTGAATAAACATAACATAAACCATTGTATTAAGGAATATTCTACATCTGAAAACTATCAGCTTGGCTTTTGTTGTAGAATCCCCAGGACTGCCATCTCCACCCATTAAGTCCAAATGGCCCATCATTTCTAGGGCTACTTGAAACCATTAAATCCAGGATGAGCCATTTCTCTATAACAGCTTGATNTGCCCAGAGCCCTCCGGAGTTCCGGGGGGTGGAGCAATGGGCATGGCCTGCATGCATATTAACGACCTGCACTTCTTTGCGAGCTTAGGGTTTTGCGAGGGCCGTCTCCTGTCCCTTTCCTTGTGAAGGACAGGGTATAACTGTAGTATCCTGCTACTGACTTATCCAGAATTAAAAAAGAAACTGACTTCTGTGTTTCTCTGTATAAGATGTATTTTTTGTAAAAGTTTTAAAATGCAGGTTTTTGTGTTTCTCTTTATAAAATATATTTTTATGTGAGTTGAAGTTGAATTTTATGTTCCTTTTGTGGATTTAAGTGGGATTATATTTTGCATTTCTTTGGAAGTTCCAATTGCATTGTTTTTAATCTTTAAACTTTTGCATTTTGAGTTTGAAGATATTTTTTCCTGACATGGTATTTTTCTTTTATGTGCATCCTGATAATTTTAAATTGGATATGCTGTATTTCATTCTTACAGCCTCTTTTTTTCACTTGTCTTACCTTGCTTTATAATGAAACAGGTAAATACAACTTGTTTCTCTATGTTCTTCTTTTTCATAACAAATTTTTGTGTCTCAGATTTTATGTGAATCTCACTATTCAAGGTTGCCTAAATCCATTTAAAGAATTTTTAAAATTGGGAATTCTTAAAGTAAGTTTATGGGTTCTTCTGATCCATTTTTTAAATTTAGACCAAAAAACTCATCTGTATTAAGTATATTTACTGAAATAGACTGAGGTGACCTTGGATAGTAAAGGAAAGGTTTAACATGTATTACAAAAATTGCTTTTGATGCTTCTTTAAAAGTTTCATTTGTAGTTGTAGCCTTTTTCTGTATTTTTGTGTATAAGGTGTATTTTGTATTTGTTTTTCAACTTTGTGTGGTATTTTTATACATTTTTTTCTACTACCTATTCCTGTGTTATTCCTTTGAAGACTTCTTGTGAAAAGAAGTGAGCATGTGCAGACATAACCAATCAGAAGTCATGAAAGATCAACTTCGCCTCCTGGAATACGACTCTGACCAACTGAACTGTACTCCACCTCCTAAGAAATGATTCTCACCAATCAAGATAGACTCCTCCCAGATATCAGAGGATAAAAAGGTTGAGCAAACATCAGCCAAATTGAGTTCTGGGCATTGGATGCCAGGCTCCTGGCACTGCTAACCTTGCAGTATGGTCTCAATTAATATTTTTATTAAATCAATTTTAATATTTTCAATAAATCAATTTTAATTATATTGAATTGGCTCTTGCCATTTGTGGCATTCCCTGAGGGGTAAGAGGGTTAGACAGAGCTCACCCACTTCTGCTTTCAGCCCTGCAGAGTTTAGTTCTTTGCCTGGCCAGGATCCTCATCATGGGATTTCATCTGCTGCCTCAATGCCCCTCTGGTGGCACTAATGGATGTGGCAATGCTGCATGGTGGTGCATCTGCTTCAGGAAGAAAAAGGTTAATCAAAGGTGACAGAGGGCTACTACCACTGTACAATGGCACAGGCCCTTCAAGAGCACCTGGCATCTCACTGAGCTCAAAGAAAGGTGCAATAGTACTTGAATGTATTGAGTTGGTTTTTTCCTGTTTATCTCCAACTTCTAGAAAACTGAAATGGAGCCAGCTAGCGAGGACAGAACAGCTCAATCCACCAGGGACCGGTCCCGCCTCAGACAGCATGCCTGGGAGGAATTATCTGAGGAAAGGCTTCCTTAAATCAGATGAAGTAAAAAAGAATTATAATTCTGGCATTTATGTAGCTATTTACTGCCCAAATCTTGCATCGTGGGAAAGAATAACAGACTATCCAGAGCTTGCCGTATGCCAGCTATCAGATAGCGTGTGACTCCGGAAAATGGGAAGGTTGGTGCCAACAAAAACTTTCTTGGATGACTTCTGCTCATTTTGTTTTATTCTTGTGCAAGAGCAGTGAAAACCTGTTTTACATCCCTGTTTTTAAAAAGACCTACTCTCATATGAAAAAGAACAGGTGGACAGGGTATTGTTGTCCTGTTTTCTTTCTCTGAGCAAGGGAAAGCACAAATGCAATTGCCTGTATCAAATCATCCTCATATTTTGCTGTAGTATTTCCCACATTTTGGTTAGTTATATCCCCTCATTTGCGAGGAACGGGTCATGCCATGAGCCTTGCAGAAAGCCAAACTTGCAAAGACGCACAGGTCATTAATATGCATGCAGGCCACACCCATTGCCCCACCCCCCGGCACTCCGGAGCGCTATGGACAATTTTCTGCTTCTCCCCTCCTCGGGCTCTCTGAGCACGGGGAAGCAAAGGGAACCGTTTCTGAGCCCCCGCTGCTGCGACTGCGCGCTCACAGCCCGAACCCCATGCTGCTTCTCCCTCCCCCTGACCCCGGTGCTCGTGCCCAGGTGTCCCAGCATGGCACCCTGGCCCACCGGGGCTGCCAGCTTGCCCAGCCTCGCTTGCCTCACTTTCATGTGGCAGTTTCCCGGGTCAGGGACGGGGGCACGGTGCCGCCATTGTGAGGCCCCCTCCCCACAGGGTGAGGTGAGTCCCGCCCCACAGGCACCGCCCCTCGGCAGAGCAGAGGTACTGCGCATGTGTTGGCTGGGTAAACTCGCAAATGGTTGAATCAAAACTGTGAGCAATTTTCCTCGCAAATGGGCGGGGTTGTAATGCAGAGGTCTCAATGGAGCAGGGATTCACTGTATAGCAAAGGTCAGTACCTGACAAAGAAAGGAGCAGGGGGCTCTGGATAGCCAGTTATGCTCATGCTGTTTACCCTGTCAGACAAGCCATGGGCTTTACTGTGGGGCACACAGAGTTGTCTGCTGGCAATGCCTTTGAAGAGGCTTTGGGGAGATTCAAGTTCTGCCCCCATCTTTGCTTGGTTGGTCACAACCACACAATCTAATAAAAACATAAACTGAGAAAAGACTCAGTTTATTGGTATCAGAATTCTTAGGGGAGACAGTGTATCCTTCTCGCTGTCTGAGGAGATAAATGTACAGTAAGGAACCTTTCATTAGCATCTGCAATGCCCATTGAGATTCATTGGACCAGACAGCTCAGATAAAACTGTGCAGTAGAAACACCCAGCTGACCACTTAGCTGTCCTTATGAAGACACAGAAAGTAAAAGAAGAAAGCAGCTGAACTAAATGAACTTCATGAGTTGTACTACATTCTGTAAATACTTGGTTAAACACCATAAAGGTGAGAAAAAAAGAGAAGTTGGCTTGGTTTGATTTGACTTCCCAGTAGAGGTCATCCCTTTGCAGTCCTGGCAGCTGGACAACAATAGAAGACAAAAGTGTTCATATATTGCCAGTGTAGATTATTTTGGGGTTTAGATATTCTAAGCCTGCCTGTTTGCTCTCTGCAAAATTATCTTGATCTGTAACATCCTTTTCCCTATCCTAAAAAGCAAAAGTTGGATACATTCTTGGGCAATAGATAGCATATGTCTCATTTAACTTAAAAATAAGGTTTAAATGGGATTTACTTGGCTCACTGGTTTGTACTATCTGGCACAGAAAAAAGGTTTATCCAAAGGCTGCTTTGCAGAGAACTCCTGCAAGCGACCTTCCCTCTGGGCCACACAAAACGTTCTGGTAAGTTTTTAGATCTCATAGCCAGGAAAACCCTGCAAGGTTGGCGAGTGTATGGATTTAAACAACAGAAGGAGACTCTGACACAGAAGAATTCACTTACATTTGTTAATTAAGGGGAAGGGTAAGAATCTTGTGATAGGTCAAACTGTGGGTTCTGAATATTCAAAATATCATAGTAATGGTTTGATACTGGATGGCAAAGAGTTGTGATGTCACATTAGTGCAGCTTGACACCAAAACTCTTGATAAACTGTATTAAAGTTACTCGGAGTCTTGATAAAACATTTCTAAAATACTGTGTCCCTCTTGTTATTGCAAATATAGAAGTGATGGAAAATAATTAGTTTTAACCAACACATAAAGTATTTCAAATAGATGTTGAAATATGTATGATTATGTAAATTAGATCACTTGGGCTAGAAAGGACAGGTTTATGAAGTAGTTGGTTATGTGGTAAAGAGCTTTTTCCAAGTATATCTTGTTATTCAGACCAAAAAGGTGTCAAATTTAGGGAATAAACCCTTGCTAGCAAGATCGTGCTCTGTAAAAATGCTTCCTTGATTTTTAATAATTTTAGTTGTGCCTCCTGATTTCTGCCCTGCTTCTCTGTAATACTTTTTGTGAGACTAATCAGAGTTGAATCTAACAAAAATAAAGTGTTAATTAAGCTTTACCTAATCTCAATTTAATCTGACAGCAACAAGCCCCATCTGCTGCTCTGCTGTGCACTCCTATTTGGACCACCTACTACACATGGATAATTAGGTGTCGCAACTACTATGGCATCTAAATTCACAGAGTGATGAGTGATTCAGACAGCAATCTTTATAGCCAGACCCACCAGTCCTTGCTTTCCCAGATATGCAATGGACAGGAGTTACTATATTGCCCCATCTAGAAGCCAGAAATGGGCTCTTTTCATGCCATCAGAAAGTTAGGTCTCTAATCCAGTCACCTAGGCTACTTGGTTGTTCACAGAGTGAAGGCAACTCATTGCCTCCAGAGGGTTACTTGCCAAACGTGGCCTCTGAAATGGATGGGATGAGTCTGGAAGTGCCTCTGTTATTCTGCTGACTGGAAAAGCATGAGGAGCTAACTTGGACATGAGACTGTATATTGAAATGAGACAAATGTCACCTGAGAGTAAGTAATCTGACTAAGAAACTACATGGGCTTCAGGTCTGTAGTGTAATAGATTTCAGAGTCAAATGCAATTGCATTGGAAAGATCCCACTGGGCTTTGGACCAGGCTGTCATAAAGACATGCTAATAGTTGTGGGACATGAAGAGTGATGTGCCGAGAACTATAAATCCAAACACCCTCACAGATGTGTTTGCTTCTAGGCTGCTCTTCTCAGACTCTTCAGGGAGAATTATTCCAACTAATGCCTATCTTGTACATGCAGTCATTTTGCAAGGATAGGAGATGATTCAATGTATTCTCCCCCCCCTTATCTAGCCTATGTCCACACACACTGTGTGACCTGATTTTTCTCTCTGAGATAATTCTTCCTAAGCTGCTAAAAGCTTCAGTTCAGAGGTTAAGTGAGCAGGATTTCATGATTTCACTGGTTATCTTTGAGGAGAAAATGAAAGCTCTGGGTTACACTGCTAGTCTGCCAGCATTAGATATAAGATGGGTCCAATGGAATCTTGCAATGCTCACTCCACTGGTGGAAAACAATTTCTTGAGATATCAACAGAACTCTAGCCTGCTATCAGTTTAGATAAATAAAAATAAACAAAGGAGAAAGGAAACATTAAATGAACTGTAAGGGTCAAGCAGACACCTTACCATTTAGTGTAAGTAAAGGCATCCAGAGAGTCACCACGAGGACTTCACCTTTGCTTTGCTTCATGAGCTGTGATAGAAATTCTCTGCTGAAATTAGGGACAAAACTCCCAGCAGCTTAAGTGGGGACATGGGCTTCTCAAGAGTTTGCACAGCTCTACATGCAGAAGTACACCTGGTTTCTTCAAGGAGCAGATGTTTAAAGGCACAACATACTGAAAATATGTGGCATAAATGGAACAATGGATATACAGACAAGCAGACAGCAGCTGATATATTCCTTCCTAAGAAAGAAAGACAGCCCTCTTTATAGCTGAGAGACCTATCAGCATCTTTGATATCATTGTTCTTGGGGGAACTGCTGAATAAAGGGTCTCTGTCTTTTTGAGCATAATTACAACTGATTTTTTTTCCTGATAAAGAATGTAGTCGTTGAGCCATAATGGCATTATTTGATGACTTAAAATCATCCTCTAATCTGTCCAAAATGGTATAAATTATTGAATAAGTCACTCAACCCTATAAAAGCACTTTAAAAACATTTTGTTCAGGACGATAATGATCAGACAGAATGTAGCAAGAGTTACAGTAAATTAGACTCATGCTCCAAGCTGGCTGCCACTCAATATACTCATAGCTAAATTCTCACCTACTGAGTTAGACACTCTGTCATGGATAAATTAAGACATAGTCAGTTCTTAAGTGTGTTGGCAAGGACCTTTAGTTTTTACAGAGCGTATCCATGTGATTTCTGGAGGTACTATCAGAGAGCTTCACAGTGTTATGGCTTGGAGAGATGCTGCGGTACCTTTGAGCAAGCTCAGAAACAGGGAAAATTAATCTGGGTAGAGCTAATGTTCCCAGAACACAATTTCCAGGACGTAGATCAGCTTCTCAGGCACTCCCAGTTTCTCTGCTGCCAACCTCAAGCAGTGTTACAAGTTAACCCTAAGGTGCCCAGAGGTGAACCTCCCTTCTTAACAAACCATGTCCACCAGTATCAGAGCCACTCCTGCAGCATTCTTGTCCTGTGAGGAAAGAAATCTACCCCAAATTCAAGATCAACACGAGTGAATACCTCGCTGTGCACACCCTGTCTCATCCTACCACTTTCCATCTCTTACCTGGCAATAGTGATGCCCCTGTGAAGTGAGTCCTCACGATATGGTACTGCGGTAGCAATGTGGGATCCTCATCTGAACCGAGGTCACTCATGATCACATATCATTGGTGATCACAACCATAGATAAAACACCTGAGATACTCAGCTGAGAACATGCTTTGACTTGTAATCATACAAAATTGGTTAGTTTTTGTTAGTGGTGTCAGTGTGACAAAACAGTTATTCATGATGCTCCTTAACAAAGGGCATGTTAACTGCTTGAGTGTTATCAGTGACAATGACAGACAGCCCATACCAATAATTACAACAATAGTTCTCTAAATTCTGCATTTCTCTGAATTACTGATGGGTAGCTGATGATTTGACAAAACTGAAATGCCTTCATTAAATATCATCATGTGATGTGATTCCCTGTACCCCTGTCTAGGAAAGGTGCTACAATCCTTAGATGTGGCACAGTCATGAACTAGCAGATACTTTTGAACTGTGTCCATTCTGAGGAATTTGACCCATCTTGCAAAACACTGTCTAGGTTTGTTCCTGTGCTGGAACAGAGCACCAGTGTGCTTGGGAGCTAAGCCAAAGCACTAATTCTGCCCAGTTGCCAATGTATTCTGGGAAACTTCTGCCCACAAGCTAAACTACAGCTTGTTTCTCTTCATTGTAACTGATGCCTCAGCAGAAACCCTGGCCTGACCTTCTCTGCTGTCCTTAATACTGTGCAAAAATCAGCAGTACATCCACAGCACAGCAAGATCTAATACAAGTTTCCCCGTAGGAGTTATAGGTGGTTGCAACAGCTTTTTCCTATCCCAAATTCTTATTCTATTCTATTCTATTCTATTCTATTCTATTCTATTCTATTCTATTCTATTCTATTCTATTCTATTCTAAATAAAAGAGCATAAGACCTAGCAAACAGCTCCAGTTACCTGAGTATCCTGTTTCCAACAGCAATTGGTAATAAATACCTCGACTACAGGAAACAGTGCAAAGAGAGTGCTTCTCCCCCTCATATACCTTCTCCATGTCAGTCATACCTGCATGCCTTCATCAAGCTCTCTCAGGTTTCTTTTGATCACCCTTGCTGCCTTTCTCTGATCCTCTTCTAGGGAAAATGGAGTTACAATGCAGCAGTCAAGATGTGAGTGAAACATGGGGATAATGATGTTTTGTAGTCTGCTTTCCAATACTTTGAACCTGCTATTTGCCTTTCTGATAACTGTTGATCCCAATATTTTCAGAGAACTTCTCATAACAATTTAATATAGATATCCTGAGCAGTGGCAGCTAAGTCAGAACTCATGATTTTGTACATATACACAGGACTGTTTCTTTTAACCATGCCTGTTTCTCTGTATTTATAGACATTCACTATTTCATAGTCATTTATTTATGAGGAAACTTTTCCCTCTCTCTCTCTCTCTTTTTTTTTTAAGCTGGCTTTTGGTTTTATACGGATTATTTTCTGTTATGAGCAAAGTTTATCACTTTGTTACCTCTTTTTCTAGATCTGTTTTTCTGTTGCACATCAAAGATCCTGGCCTAAATCCCAATGATAAAAATTCTTTATTGAGAAGGTCCATTTATTCCTACAGTTTCTTTCCTAACTTGATCTGGCTGTCTCTTAGACCACTGATAGTCTGAACTTCGTTAGATAAGAGTCCCCACATGACCTTATTAATATAACAATGGAAAGGAAGGGGAAGTTCCTTTTAAGCAAGACAGGGAGCAGAAAACAGATATATGCAAAACCTGACCCATCCATACTGACACTCCTGAATAATATTCCTGACTGTACATTCTCTAACCAACCAGCAGACTGCATCCAAACACAGAAAAAAAGACTCAAGCAACTTGACTCCAAGGTGTCAGAACGTAGGGTATTGGGATGCCAACATGTGAGGTGCTGACACAATGGACACCATCCCAGTGTTTGCATCTTGAGAAGAAATAAAGCTATGACACTTGGATTATTACCTGAAGGTTTAGATTATTACCTTAAGGTGCTTTGTTATCACAGGCATGTTTTGAGAAGTGAGAAAAATTAAAGGATGGTTGAGAAATGCCTGTCATCATGACCTCTACTGCAATCTTCTGAGGACCAAATCAAGCATACAGCTGGTATCTCTGCAGGGATGATATGGGCTGGAGACCAAAGTAGACTCACTTGCATAAGCTATGGGCTTTTTTTCCTCCCTAGATATGTCAGGCTGGAATCACAGAATCACAGAATATTCTGAGTTGGAAGGGACCCACAAGGATCATTGAGTCCAACTCTTAACACTGCCTCCCTGGTGGGAATCGAACCTGGGTCTCCCACACGCCAGGTGGGGACACTTACCACTGTACTAAAGTGGAGCATCATTATATTCAGATGAAGAGGTGAAAAAAGAGATCAGAGATATATAGAAGATGTGGAAAGATTTGGAAGAAAAGCTTCTGCCTCCTGGAGAAATAATCTTTCAAAGATAGCACTCAGTGGCAGTAATAGAAGCGAAAACTTCTTGATATGCTTTCTAAGGTCTCCACAAGCTTTTCCTCAAAAAAATGCCAATCACAAGACCAAACAGCATTGTTGTACCAGAGGCCAAGGTTAACCTGAGACAGAGATTCCTAGTATGGAAGTCTTTGGGACCACTGGATCTTTCTACTCATTGCCAGACAGTTCATTCAGGAAGATTTGCTAAATGGCTCTGTCAAACTGTAACTAGCAATGCAAACCAACAGAATTATACTTTTCTGTAACTTTTCCTGTAGTTGTGTTCCCCCTAGACAATGTTCTGACCTGGCAAGGAAGAAGCTTTCTATTCATCCCTTCTCTGATATTTTGAGATTGCTGTCAGTAATTGGATCATGTGAAGCAGGGATGGAAAACTGGCTGAGCATCCCCTGGAGAAGACAGAAGTCATCTGACCCACTGTGCTCACCCCTGCTTTCCATCACTCACCTGCCATCCTCTTCCTGATTTTCACTTGCTCTACCCTGACAGCTTTTGAATATTCTTTAGATGCAAGAGGATTTGTTCAGTGGGATATTCCCTGAAAACTGGCCTTTGCTAAAGTCCTCTATGCAACAGCAGCACTCCCTCCCTTCTGCAGTGACTCAGATCAGTAGGCCCAATGACTCAGTGGCTTGGAGAGCTTAAATATCAAGGGACTATTAATAATAGCCTTTCCTAGCTTGAGTAAGGATTACAAATCTCAGTGCTTTGGGACTGGAAAATCCCCTCAGCACCTTTCCATCTCTTTAAGGTGTTCATAACCCCCCTCCCTGGTATTGCAAAGGCATTATCAGGTAGTACACTAATACAAACAGTGGAGATAAAAACTTTGTACTTTCCTGTGGCTGCTTAGGCATCACACTGGGATCTTCAGGGAACCAAGTCAACATGAAGAGACCAGTGTTATCCCACAGTTTTTGTCCTCACAAGATCCAGAGGAGTTTTAGCATTCTTGAAACTATGCCTTCTCTGTTTTCTCCGTGAAAAGAGAATATATATCTAAGACTGTTGCCATATTTCTACTAAAATGCAGAGGACTGAATTGCCAGAAAACCCTGGACTAATTGGCAATGGAAGTTTGAAAGCTGCAGATGAGAGCAGCATGCCCTTGTCTCCATGCCAGGTTCTCCCTCCTGCCACCACAACAAATGTACCTGGCAACATTAGGCTGTGCTAGCACAGAGTAGGCAGCAGAAAAACAGACATTTCCAGGAGATGGATCAGTCTGAAAAGCACATAATGGGAGATGAGAGACTGAGCAAAAAGAGAGAGGTTGCTAAATGGATGAAAACAAAAAAAATTGCAAAGAATTATTATTTCCCTGAATGTTCCTTTTCATATACACATGGGAAGCACCCAGAACTGTAGTGGCCAAAATAAAGATGCTATCAAGATAAATACATGTTTATACATTTGCTTTGATGTAGGTTAATAATGAGTAGAGAGAATGAAAACATTCTCAAACAATCACACTCTTAAAAGATTACATTAAGCTCTGATACACACTTGATACATCCAGGCAGGAAGAAAAGGTTATTTAAACTGAATGGGATTTTTACATATGTAAGTAATTTTGCTTGTGCACATTTTTGTTCTGCTTTCCTGGGGAAGGAAAATGTGATGTACTTTTAGTGCCCAAAGACTTCAACTTGACATTTATCTCATTTGTTGAAAACAGATCCTTCTGAATTGATTTAATAAAAGCTTCAAGTGCCAAGTTTCCTTGCTTGGAGCAATTGTTTTAAACAGTGAATGAAGGTATTTCAGTACCCTCCCCCCTTTTTTTGTTCCAACCCCACAACACTCCTTTTTAATTTTTTTTTTTACTTTCAAATGTCCACTATTCATTATTTCTTAAAATCTGTCAAATCTGACAATGAGATTGTGACTACTTTTGTTTTGCCCCTAAATCCTGTTTAGTCCTTCTGCCAAATTGATAAGCAATCAAATGAAGATGGGAAAGAATTAGTACCAAACTTTGTTGGAGCTTTTTGGCAGTACATGTATTCTCAGTAAAAGTAAACAAAACATTATTTGAACATATTTGCAAAAAGCTATCAAGTTTTATGACAATAATAAGGCAGCTGCTTAACTACTCCCCTGGCATTCCAGACAGGATTTCAGAGTGCTTGGACTGACTCACATGTCACTTGACTCATTTTGTAGAGGGTACCTTATTTTTCACTGCAAGGGTGAGGAAGCGTTGCAGCAGCAAAAACATCAGTGTTGCTCATGGGCTCTGAGAGTACATGCAGAATTCCTCAAACAGTAGGATTTACAATCTCACTTCTTCCTCTGGCTACTATTATTATTGGAGTTAGTATTGTAATACAGTCGTCCCTCTTCCACTTCGCGCCCCCCATATTGCAGCTTCACATCTTAGCGGCGTGATTTTTGAGCGATGAAGGAGGCCTCTTTTTGCAATTGTGCATGCACGACCTGGCACACATGAATATTCAATTAGGCAGCATGAATATGCAAATCAACCCGCACAGCCGCTGTGGCGGTAGGCCCCATCGTGGGCGCGGTGGTGGAGGTGGCTACACCGCTTGCCCCGTCCCAGGCGCAGCTGCTGCTTGCCCACCCCCCTGGGCATGGCTGCAGCAGCTCCACTGCTTCTTCATCACCCCCCCGGTGGAGCAAGCGTGGCGGTGGCCCCCTGGCCCCCGGCCCGGTCCCTGCCCCCCAGCTCCTGGGCGGACCGGACGTGGTGGCGGCTCCTCTCCAGGCACAGCTGGGTGCCTGCCCCACTCCAAGAAAGGAGGCTTTGTGCAGTTATGAAAGATTTACACACTCTCAGGTTAGATGTGCTGTCCGAGACTTTATCAAATGTCTCTCTCAGACATACTCATCTACCCTGAGTATGGAGAGATCATTTCTACCCACCTAGAGAGACACCGGGACAGCGGCACAGGCAGGTCCCCTGCACCGGTGATCCTGGCCAAGTGGAAAAGGGATTTTTCCCAGCTTGGGGCAGCCGTGGGTGCTGGGAAACACCGACACAAACCCAGACATACAGCAGGGCAGTGCCAAAACAGTGCCGGAGTGCCGGGGGGCGTGTAAGGATGTGGGGCAAATTTGCCTATTAATGAGCTGCCAATCAACATGGAAGTCGGGCTTCGCGGCACTTGATTAAGACCGTGGGTCCATGATATAGGAGACCCAACTGTAGTTTGATTTAATTACCTTGGGTGCATTATTGCACTCTGACAAAGAAGTCCTTGGGTGTTATTGTCTTCTGTGATGTTAAAGTGTTGGGACAAGCATGAAGAAAACTTCACAGGTATAAGAACTAAATGTAGGAAGCTTGGAGATCTTTGAATTTCAGTAATAAAAAAAAATTCATGAGACACAAGTTTGTCTTTCCTCTTCTTCCTTTCCTCTTCCTTTTATGAAGTGGAAGAATCCTTAAGCTTCCCCTGGTGCTGCTATCTGGAGCCCATGTGAAATTCATGGTGGCAGGGAGGGCATAAATGGTCTTATTCTTCCATCATCATATTGTTAGGACAAATCACCCAAACAATATTTCCGTGTTTTCAAGAGAAACTTGCAATGATGCTTCCAATAGCATGGATTCCCTCTGAAGCAGCAGGTCCATCCTCTCATCTCAAGCAGAGGAGTAGGTGACCCCAGGCCAAAGGGTGAGCTGCTGCATGGAGTCATCCTTCATGGAGACCAGCATAACAGCCTCAACAGACTTCAAATCCTTCAGTGGCCAGTTTCAGGACCCAGGTGAGGGAGAATAGATTTGAAATTTCAAGCAAATGAAACATGTCATCCAAAGATCACTTTCTTAAATCCTTGGCAAGCTTGTTGCCTGCTTAACGCCCTGTGCATCCATCTACCAACCCGCCTATATGACTGCCTATTATTTTGCATCACCCTTATACCTTAGCTCCTCCAGATCTTTGAGAGATGATCTTTGAAGAGCTTAAACCTTACAAGTCTCTAATGATCCACGATTTTGCAAGTCATTACTAAGTACCTCTCTGACTTCCTTATAGGTCCCCCTCTGATATTGATAAGGAATCCCTATCAATATGTGGATTTCTCCTTTCCCATGACAAAATGACATAGGTATCTTTGTTACTGCCAGCTCATCCAACTCCAGTTTACAGAAAACTTCTCTCATGACTGCAGCTCAATGACTGTTACTCAGATGGGGTCCCATGTGTATTGTGCTTGTTGTCTTTTTCTTTTTTAATCATCTGGCATAGCCCCAGATACTTCCTGATAAATCCTATCTAATATCTGTCTTGTGATTTTCTGATGTGAATAACAGCAACAAAATAAAAAATCCAAGTGGTAAAAAGCAATATTAAAAACACATTTAGTGCAATCACACACTGGGGGGAAATGAAGACATCACTAAGCACTACCTGCTTCTCTACAAACACCTTGAAAGTTTGAAAGTTACATTGAAAACACAGTGGGTTGTAGAGTGAAGCAGTAATGAGAATCAGAGGATTAAATCAAAAAACAATTACACAGTTTTATTCTTGACACGCTGTTTCCTGCTTTGGGTTTAATTTTATCTTTATCATTCAAGGATTTGCACAACTGCTTAACTAAGGTGTTAGTAGCATTACTCAGGGAAATTCAACATTTTGCTAGATTAGGGGCATACATTTTTCAATCCCCATTGATGAAAATTACTGTTTTTGTGGTTTCTGCTATTAAAAGCTTTCCCTTCCGAGGCCCTACAGACTCATTTTTTTCCCTACTTACTTAAATTTCTAGATTTGTAACTTTATATTTTCTTTCATACCAACTCCTACTGATTGCCCTAAATCTTCCTATTTGACCTCTACCTCTATATCTCTACTTAGCAAACAGCAGTGGTGGCTGTGATTCAGCAGCTACTCGGCCAAGAAGGGCTGAACAACCATCTAATCGGGAGGAAAGCAGCCACCTCAGTGGTCCAAGATGCAGAGAAAGTGGAGGGTGGAATTCACCCCTAGCTAGTGACTAGATATAGAGCATTAATTTAATCTTCTGTATCATTTGCTCACAGCTGCTTCCAACTCTGCTTCTCCTTCTGACAATGTCCAAACTTCCCAGCAGATGGCATCTCCTCCCAAGTTCTACCTGAATTCACCATGTGCCCAAAGACCCTGTACCCGCTTTCTTTTGAAACAACCAATGTTATATCATATCTGTGCAGGAAACATGCCCAAAGAAAGTGCAAACAGGAATGAATCTCTACCATTATGGATTCATTTTGTGGCTCCAGCTACTGAGTTTATCTCAATGTTGAGACAATTATGGGTATTTCAACGCTGGAGAGGACCCAGTATTTACTTGGAGATAGGCTCTAAAAAGGTAACAAAAAGGTGCAAATCATTTGCATGTATTATGACAGGAATTCTAACATGGAGTATAATCTATTACTTAGCAAGACCAAATGGAAGCAGCAATAACAGGGGCAGCAAGGCTGATGTACAAGACCCTTCTCAAGCAACAGCTGGAGTACTGGAATAGTTGCAACCCTCAATCCTCAGCCAGATACTAAATGAACCCATGCAGGAAGAGAACACTTCCTTGTCCTTCCCTATGTAGCTGCATACTGTCTTTTCATTTCATCTCTGAGGGCAATGTGAGCATGACTTAGTGACATCAAGACCTTTATCCCAATGGTTTGGTAAGTTTAGATAGGCAAGATTTGGATAAAACTTTGATTGGCACAGCTATAGCAGCACTGTCAGCTCTGCACATCTGCAGATCCACCGCCAAATGCTTCTCAGAGCCCAATTTGTGAAAGAAACGCTCAGAAAGAAACAAGGAGGAACAGGAGACAGAAAGTTCAGAAGGGGAGGTTTGCAGGAGGATAGTGGGAGAAGCTTTTAGGAAAAATGTGAAGGACATACTGATGGAATGCATTCCAGGAAGAATTTAGGAGGATACTACCTCTTCTTAGAACATCGTGCCATCTAAGTCTAGCTCTTTTTTATCTCTGGTTAGCATTGCTTCACTGATCAGTGAAAACCGGTATAGTGAAAGAGTATAGATCTTTCCTTTTCAAACTTAGCTGCTGTGGCTAACAAATGAACAAACAGAAACAATGCTACTGGGCTCATGTGACCACATAGAATTAACTATCACAACTTCTCTATGAAACACTTAGAGAGTTCTTCATGAACAGTCCAAAGTACATGCCTCCAGACAAAATAAAGCAATACAATTAGCTGATGGTATAGGGATTTGCATTGACACCCTACAGACAGAAAATGAGAGCAAGTGTGTAGCATAAATGAGCCCCTTTCTGAGATCTAAGTTTTGACACATTTGTTTCTCTGAATGCAATCTGCTGAGAACACCAGTGAGTCACATTCAGAACTGGATTTAAGAAGTACATAAAACAACAAACACAGAAATTATAGTAAACAAGAGGAACTGCATCAAAGATACATTTTTGTCCTGCATTAAGGCTAAAAAAGCCTGCTCATATGACATGTGATTAGCACTGGCACACTTCTCATATTTGTTACATTTGTTATTGTTATTAAACCACACCACTTGTGTGCACAATGCTGCAAAGATGATGCTCTTATAGTGCTTTCAGCTGCAATGTGACCTAAGTATTCTATAATCTGAAATCTCCTTCTTGGAAAGGCAGACAGAAACTGAAGATGAAAACTATATACATATATCACTGAGTTCAAAATACTGGGTAAATAAAAAATATATCTGTGTAGCATGCTTGTTGGCTTTCTGCTCATTTCCATTTCTAGATAATTAGTTAAACATAATAAAACTTGCAGCCAGAACTTGCTCCTCTTGCAATGACTGATCATTTTTTTTAGTTGAAGAGGTGCAGATAACCTGAAGTTGTGTGTTTTTGAAACTACCACCCTGTCATTTACAGGTTCATGAGCTAGAGTGGCAATTTCCTTTAACGTTTTGGACATGAACTCCATTCGCAAAGAGGGAGCAGCTCATCGGCAAGGGCTGCTAATGCAACATGTGCCAGTTTAAAAGCATCCTCTGTGGCTCATTTAAAGTAGCAGTCTAAAATCTCTTGAATTTCTGGGGAAACTGTCTTTTTAAACATAACCGAAGTTATTATTTTAGTTAAACCATGTTTTTTTCCTCTTCCTTAAGTGCTCCGTTTGAATTTTAATTGCTCTCAAATTTCAGATCAAGCTCATAGTAAGTGGGCAGGAGGATATTTATTTGCTGGGCAATTTTCCCCTCCACAGGCAGTTTTGTACCTCAGGCAAAAGACAGAGGGGAAGATTAGAGCACCACAGGCCCCTTTTTGATTCCCCAGCAGCACAGCAGGAGGTGACGACCTGGCACCAGGGTCCCCGAGGGGAAGGCAGGCTGCAGCAGGGACCTTCGGGAAGAGACGTCTGGGGGGTTTAACACAGAAGGCTGCAGTCCCCAAGACCCTGGGAAACAATCATAGGTTTTAAACAGCTCTTGGTTTGGGCTTCTCTGTGACACCAAGAAGAATCCTGCCCTAGACTGGCACAAAGCTGAGCAGCTCATGAAAGAGGTGTGATAGCAGGAGTCTCTAAATCCAAGGGATGACAACCAAGGCCAAACTGAAGTCCTATCTGCTATTTATGCAAATATGTGAGGCCACAGAAAACTCTCGGTTCCTTACTGAGGGAACAACTAAAGGCAGGGTGATCCTCACCATCCTCCCCTCACCAAGACAGGCTTAGCAAGGTCTGGAGGGCTCAGGGAGGAAGGAACCCACTAGAATCATAGTCTCTTTTTTTCCCCAGGCACTGGCTAAAATCTAAAGAAACAGGTTCGCCTTCATTTGCAGATGCGGTGGAGACCATGGGAGATTTCAGTCTTGGACAACTAAGATCCCCTTCTGCCTATTCACTAAGAGTGAATAGAACACTCTGAGAAATGCCTTTGTATTTGGCTTGTAAGGGGCAGCCTTAATTATTCCCGTTCCTCTTAAATCGTCTCTTTGTGCTACAGGCTCAGTTGTGATGATTTTTCATTTGAGGGGATTGCATCACATCAGACATGGGGCTGTAAATTCCCTAGAATGGGCAAACTAGTGACAGCAGTAGCCTGTTTTACAGCAGGAAAGTGTAAAGTTTATTGTAATTTTTAGAAGTGAAATTACTTTAAAGTTACATAATCTTTAATGAAAAAAACCCCAACCCACACCACCCTAAGAGCAACACTCCAGAAAGTTAATGTCTTCCCCAAACAAAGTGACCAGGTTATGGAAAGGGGTGGGAGTGGGTGTGTGGGTGGAAGTGGCCAGAGATGAATGAAAACAGGAAAGGAGAGTAGCTCTGATGTGGCTGCGATGGCCTGAACACCTTAACCCTTTACTGTATCTTTCTGACAACTCATGCGGCTTTGGGCTGCCTTGCCTCACCTCACAAAGCCTCACAAAATGGTCTGACCCATGAGTGTGCTCCATCTGTGAAAGGGATGGATGGGCTCAGTCACCTCCCGCGGAGCTGCACCCTGTGGCACATCCCTCCCAGGCTGTCCCTTCCTGAGGATTGCCAGTTGTGGGCACACGAGAGGCCCTGGGATCATGCTTTATTTTGACAAAATGTTTGGAAAGGACATACCGAGATTTCAGGGGAGGGATAGCAAAGCATAACCCAAAGATCTGACTTGGCATTGTGCCCTGGTGCAGTGTTTCAGACTTAGAGGGGGAGGATTTTTCCCACATGCTCTGCACAGACTTTGCAGTGCTCCTCGGAAGCCAACTGCCCCCAGAGAGAGGTTCAAAAGCCCCAGCTTGGGGGTTTGGTTCTCTTGTTGCCCAGCAATGCTGGATGGGAGCACCTCTTCTGCTACATGGGATTTGCTGAGCTACCAAAGTAGGGAAAGAAGCAGTCCAAGGAAAGGTAGGGGCATAGAGGGAGAGGAACTGATCCCTGCTGTGCACGCCCCAGTATCAGCTTTAGTAGGAAAAAATCTGTCCTTGGCTGGAAAAGGACTCAAAGACTCCATCCTAGTCTGATAAAAGTTGTGCTTAGAACTCAAAGCCCATTTTTGATCATGACGCTAGAGCAAAGCAGGACTGAACACTTCCAAGGAACATGTTACCATCCTGAAAACACAGATGGCACCATGGAGAATGGCATATGGGTCAGTCTGCATTAGCAGAGTAAGGCTGTGAGGTCTGCAGGGAGCCCTGCAGCTCCGAGTCTCCCATGCAGTATTTGAAGCTAATGATGGTTATCACAAAGGAGTCTGTACTATGTGTGTCTGGAGGGATGTAGCTTCAGCACAGAAATATTTCCAAAGCCTATTCTTGGGGGGAGGCTATGGCAGCTGACTATATAACCCTACTGCACTGCAAATCCAGATCCTTGCCCAGTGCCCATTTAGCAACATGTCCCAAAAGCCAGCTTTCCTTATACACCTTGCCTTCAGTCCATGAGTGTTGGATTGCATTGTCAGTCTAAAAGGGCTTGTGAACACAGGTCCCTTCTCCACAGTGCACCAGTCCCAGTGTCTCTAGAGGCCACGGCGTCTTGTGCATCTAGCACAAGACAGTGTATATCTTTCCCAAAAGGCCCGACTTCCATGCTCAGAGCAAGTGTTTCAGTAAGTTGCAAGGGGCATTTCTGTTCAGACAAACACATTTCTGCAGCCAGCTGCAAATCCATCTCACAGTAATGTTTCTATTTCAGTAGGCAAGTCTATTATGTCAGAAACTGTCTAGCCACAATCGTTCAGAACACGAAAGCAATCACATAATCCCCTTACTCTGTGTGAGATAAGCAAGGCTCCAATAAATGGAGCACTTCTTCTCTTGTGGATTTAATCCTCATTTGAGGGATTTTTTATTGTTATTATTATCCTTTTTAATCATCCAGGAGTAAGCAAGGATTTCAGATGAAAACTGCCCCTAAAGATTTCCATCTTTATACACATATACATATACATAACCAATATGTATCTATATGTATATATACAGACATAATTTTTCCCGTATATATCACTACATTCATTGGTGATATTCACAAGAACTTTTATTCTGATTTGACAAGCAGGATCCCTTCCCAGCAGAAATATGAAGTGCTGCAGCTTCGTGCCAGTGGTTTCGAATTGCAGACTTTAAGCTTTCTCTGACCTTTGTACAGAATTTTAATTCTTTCTTTTCTTCCTTGCATTTCTAGCTTGAGGGTGATAAAGGAAACCTACTGACTCAAGGATGTCTGTCCCATCACCCCCAAAAGCAACAGAAAAGAATAAAAGTTGTGAGCTTCATAGGAATTTTCACCCAGCCAGCAAGGTAAGTAATGAACAAACTTTATTGAAAACAATTCACCGGACTTGTCTTCTGTTTTGACAGTAAAACAGTAGACCAACTCTTCTTCTTAAGTAACAGACATTTACAACCGAGGAAAGACTTCATCTCCCCAGTTCTGAACCAGGTTGTGGGTTTGAACAGCATCTTTGCCTGTAGGAACTCTGTGTTTGACACTCAGTAGTGAGTTTCTGGACTCGCTTGGTCTGGCTGCAGGCCTGGGAGAAGGAAAAAGCAGCTTCATACAATTTCCCTTGGCCTGGAAAGAATTGTTTTCAGGATAAGGAGCAGATTGTTACTTCAAATGAGGAAAGAGATATAAGAATAAAAAGACTGGAGGTGAGAGAGTAAGTCCAGTTTACAATAAACCTTTTGGTCATGAATGATTAAGTGAAAAGTTATTCTTCCCTGCCTGTACGTACTAATGCCTCACAATTAATGAAGCATTTAAATGATACTTAAGAGATTATATATATGAAACAGATCTTACTGGGAATGCTTTGTCCTGGGCTCAAAGTCCCACATAGTTTTTCTTAGGCCTACATCACTGGCAGGAACAGCTTGCTCCCTCATCACAGCAAAAGTATGAAAGAACATAAGCAAAAAAAGGCAAAACACAGAGAGCTACAGAGTGCCTGGGACCACTTCTGCTACTAAGAGCAGGAGTGCAAAATGAAGGTAAGCAAAATCAAGTCATTTAAGCTGCTTCCCATAGCTTGGGACACACACAGATGCCAGAAAGGGCATGGTAATAGCAGAGAAGTGCCCTACAAGACCATCAGGCAGGCAGTTGCAAGGGATCAACTTGGTGCTTGTTAAGAAATTATTGTCTCCTCAACTTGATGCCACCTCAATGTTGGTTTTAATGAAGTAATTTTATTTGGCATTGCAGACTTCCAGCAGAGAGCCTGGACCCCTCTTGTTACTGAATTTCAGCTGAGAGGTCAGGCCAAAGATGTAAAGGTGCTATTTCAAAACTGAAGAAATATCAACTGTGAAATTTGGCTGAAGAGCAAATAATTTAAAGTTGGTGAAGAGCAATCTTTGAAATTGTTCTGACCTGTCTTATAGATTTCTATAGTTAAAAAGTAATAGCAATGTTTTAGGGGATAGGTATCAAAAATGCTTTTGCAGCACTTTCCACTAAAGCAATACATGCATGAGTAGTTCTAGTTATTATATACATATGAAATATCCCAACAGCATATCACAGTTTACAAATAAGTCAAAGAACATGTAAAATTTTAAGCACACAGACTGCTATTTACTTTGATATTGAGTGCATTGAGGACACGTCTGTGATCTGGCTTGCCTTTATCTGCTTTTACAGTGGAAGTGTGAAATAACCTGCAACAATTACTTGAATTTATACTGTGAAGCAAAAAATTCTGATGGTAGTTAGATTACTCTTAGGAGTAAAATTAGGTATGTCTATAAATATTAGCATGAACATATTAATCAGAAGCTTCCAGCCTATGTGCACAGATCCATGATTCACTGATGTCAATGGGAGAGATGAATGTCTTGCCGAATTTTGGGCTGCTACAAAAATAAAAGAAATACTAGTGTAGGAATGAGGATGTACATTTTGAAAGGGTCAAACATATTGTTTTCAAATTGTCAATGTTTTGTGGAGACATTGATATGTATTTCAAAATCGTTTTTTCTTGAGAATTTTTCTTTAGTAGTTTTGGCAGGATGAAATGAAATGCTTAACATTGAAATGCAGAAAAAGTGCAGAGAGAAATTTTAAATTGTAGTCCGCATAGAAAGGAATTTTTACTTTATTTCTGCTACATATTCAAGTTACATCTACATTTGATAAATATTAGAAGAGCTCAGATATCATGGTTCAATGGTAGAATGAGGTCCTTCATTGAAACATGACTTTTAGAAAGTAGAGTTACCATTAGACTTGTATGTAATAAGAAAACTTATTTCATTGGACTACAGTTGGCCCTCTTGCACTTCGGGCCCCCCATACTGCGGCTTCAGATCTTAGCGGCATGATTTTTTAGCGATGAAGGAGACCCCTTTTCACAACTGCGCATGCGTGACCTGCCGTGGTGAGGGCGGTGGCAGCAGTGGTGGCACGGGTGGCAGGGGTGGCAGCGGCAGTGTGGGCAGCAGGGGCAGCCGTGCTGAGCCACTGGCGGCGGCTCCGCTTTGCTGCCGCTCCCCGGGCTCCGCCACTTTGCCACCCCTCCGGCACGGCCACCACGGCAAACGATACACAGCAACACAGTGCCGAAACAGCGCCGGGGATCGTCTGACGGTGTGGGGCAAAGTTGCATATTAATGAGCTCCCATTCAATGAGGAAATAGGGCTTCGCGGAGCCCGATTAAGACCGCGGGTCCATGATATAGGAGACCCGACTGTATAGTCATTGAAGTCACTGTAAGGGTTCCTATTGACTCCAGTGGGTCTGTAGGATTATACTGTAGATTTAAGTGCATTTAATTTAATGAATTAAAACCTTCCATTAAACTACATTAAATAATTCACAAGGAAAATCCTACCCTTCAAAGGGACATATCTAAAGAGTAGATTTGCCCGAGCTTCACTTCTAACTTATTCTTCAAGGAGCTACTGGAAGCCTCTTTCCTCAAACAGTTAATTCAATGGATGCACAGCGTGAGTTCTCCCATCCCTCCCCACTCCATGGCCAGAGGTCTGGCATTAGCTGAAGAGGAACCAAGAGACAATAACGGTGTCAGGAAATGATAAATACTTTTTGTCGACATCCCTCTTTTTGCCTCAAGGGCAAAACTTTCACCTCTGCTATGTACTGGCAACATACACAGTACATCTCTGCTGGGACCACTTCCTAGTGCATGTGTACATAGCACACATGTGAAAAGCTCTGCAGAAACTGGAGGGAAAAAAGATTGCTGGTACCCATGCCCATCCACATATAACAAACTTATGGAAAGCTGAAATGATAGGGGTAGCAAAATGAGTATAGGAATAAGGTTCTTGCAAAATTGGCATCTACTAGATGTAGATCTCTAGTTAAATGAAATCTGTTTTACTTAGCAACAAATACAAGAGACAGATTCCACAGTGTGAAATACATTGCCTCAATCCCAGTTTAGGAAGTCCATTGGCTTAAATCTTGTTTTGTCACACTGGAAACAGACTGAGTATTTGGCCCTTAGGCTTTTAACGCAGAGTCATGGCACATGTGGGAGACCTAACGGGACTTTGTTGGCACGAACATCCTTAGCTGACAAATCAACAGACTGGTTGCTTTATCGTTAACAAAATCATTTACACAGCCGAAATCCAGCTATGAAGATTTTCTTGGGGAGGGAGCACAGGTCATCCACCTACAGCACGTCCCAGATCGCGATGCCTGGTGTGGTGAAAGGGCACCTGACCTTGGGGACAGTAAAACAGCCCCTGCTGCTGTGCCCCACTACCTTCCTTCCCTTTCAGCTTTGTTTTTGTCTCCTGGGACCATATCTCTGTTCTCAAAAAGGGCATGGGTTGGCTTAGGGTTTACTAAGGGTTAGACATGTCCCATAGTTTTCTATTTTTGAACAATGTGTTGAGGTACCCATGGGTTTTTTTTGAGCCACACTTTTGTATGGTACCTGTTGTGAACATGGACACTCAGAGGGCAGGGCTCACATTTTCTTTCCATTGCAAAATCCCTCATTTGTGTCTTCCAGCTGCCAGGAATTTGAACACTATCTGTGGCCTGAAAGTCAGGCTCTGTTGTTCTAGCTTGTGCATCATCACAGCAATAAAGATGTAGTTAACACTGCTGCCAGTGCCCTGAGAGCCAGAGTGTGATCCAGTCAGTCCTCCCTTAATTGTCAGTACTATGTGTTGCTAATAGAAAGGGAAAAAAAGAGGAAAAACTTATTTCTGTTAATGAAATAAGCGGCTATGACTCATAATGCACACTAGGGGCCGATTAGTTGAGTAAGAAGGTATCTTTTTTCATTCCCTTCCTTTCTCTTCATAACCAGTGACACTTTGGCCTCAAAATGAGTGTCACAAGAGTGTAACATACTATCAAAGGCTTATTTTTGAGATTTTTTTCTGAAAACCTTAGAATTTGGAAGGCAAATGGAAGTTTAGACAAGACGGGTATTAATTTTATTCTCCTGCTCCATTATTTTACTTACTTTTTTCTTCCTATGCTTCTGACAGATCTAACTAGAAGTGACACAGTTGTTCCTCCTTTCAGAGGTGACTGTATCATGTTTTGATAGAGACCTGCTGCCAAGAGCTGGAATTGAATTATGTTTCAACGTCAAGATTCCTGTTAGCTTGGATCACAGAACTTTTCTAGCTGAAGGAATCGGTCAATAGTTCAAACCCCTCGCTGAATGGGGTTTTTTTCAGTGAAGTCTGAACTGAGCGCTTAGGCAGCAGCACGTAGTCTGTAGCTCATGCTGCTGTAGTAGTTCTCAGTTGCATGAACCAGTCATTCATCCACCCTTTCAGATTGTAGCTACTCATCAAATCTGGGATGACAGCCACCAGCAGCTCTGGATAAGCTTTTTAAAATCCTCCATTTTTGACTTTTGGCACCAATGGCTTAAAAAAAGGTAGAGATGGCAGGTGCATGCTGACTTCTAAGATCAAACTACAGGCATCTGATAGACAGCTGTCAAGTGAAGAGTTCTAGAAAAGCTGACCTCTAATTTGTCTAAGCAACTTCATAAAAAACTCTACCATCTGAGTTCTCATTTTTGCAACCTTTTAACGTGCTCTCATTTCTTGCTCCTTCCATCCTTAGAAGCTCTATAGAGCTGAATCATGCAGCACTCATCTGGTGTATTGGTCATGTGTCCGAGTCACCCAGAGGGAGATGGCTCATGGCAGGGACCCAGGTCACAGAGATGACTCATAGCACCAACCCAGGCCACACCGTGGCCTCTGACCAGGCTGTTGGAGCAGGCAGGCACATGGTGTGATGCATCCCCAGCAGCAGAGCTTCCCTGTGACTTGGTTTCTGCCCCAGACTCTCTGGTCTACTGTGTATATCACAAATTCATCCAAGAAGATCGGCTAGGCATGGGCTCCTCTGAGATGTGGCAGATGCACCACAGTCTCCAAAATTGAGCTCCACCTCCTGGGAGGCATGACACAGAAGTTCATGAGACTCATGAGGGCTAAATTTGGGCATCTCTATGATACCAGTGAGATGCTGAAAATGCTGTGACACAACTGCCTGTATTGCTGTGGTCCTGAGCAGGGTTAGGTCCTAGGAAAGCATTTGGCAGTTCAGTTGCAGTCTCAGAAGCTGATAAGCACATCTGAAGATCTAGCTACAACCATGCACACTGGGGGCTTGGGAAGACTAGCCACTTTTGCTGACTTGGACACATGTTAATATACTTGAAAGGCCTCTATTGTATAAAAGAGGACATGATACAACCAGGTAATGCTCCAAGGCTCGTTCAGGATAGCAGAAGGAGAGCCAGGCTTGTCCACAGCAGGATGATTCCCCAGCAGTGAACACTACAGCATAGCCCCCAGTAGAGACTCACTCGATGCTGACAGGAGTCCTTCTGATGGCAACATTGGTGATGGTGAGCGACTGAAACTACGTGGACAATAACACTTGTCTGACATCATGTATCCAGATGTATCCACCTGAGTGCTATAGCCAGCTCTGTGACCAGCAAGAAGAAGGAATGGTGGTAAATATCCACTCCTGCAGCTGGGACTGCTGTGCTGACCCCCATGGAACCGTGGGTCAGGCTACTGTGTATTTGAAGGTCATGAGTGTGGGCTTTATTGACTCTATAGCACATTGATATCACTCTGTGAGCATTGACACCTTTAAGACAAGGAGTGACTGTGATTTCTACAACTAATTTAATGCCCTTGTACACAGTCACTGTGGCAGCACTGGTGAGGATCCAGATGGGAACATTTCTGAATTGTGGCTTTATGTCATGGCACAACAAGTTTGGATCACCTCTATATAAAGTCCTTGGGTTACAGCCAGTAATCACATTAAAAAGGACAAATTTTCATTGTCCTTCTCTTCTTGTGATAAGGGAAATATGCCCTTTCTCCAGTAAAAAGGTGAGAGTTTTTATGTGTGTAAGTATCTACTAGCTGTCAACTGTACAAGCTAATCAAATGCACTTTCATAACAAAAATGATTTTTAACTGCATGAAAATTATAAATTTGCATGATGAATGAGGAATCATATTGTAAAAGAGACAGAACCTTCAAAACATCATTTTAAATCTCGTCCTGCTCCAGCATATTTTTTTTCTTTCATCTTCCGTGGACATAAGCTCTTCAATTTCCCCCCAAACACGTGGTCATTGGGCTGCAAATGGGTCCTGGTCCAGCTCCAGCTGGCTTTCTGCCATCTACATCTATGAGAGTAGAAACAGCCCTGTTCGTGACCATGTTTGAATACAAGAGATACAGTATAGTATAATTAGAAAAGATTAACACATCACTCAATCCTACAGGGTCATATAATCATTTAGGACATAGGAACAGTGTCAGTTCCTGATTTAAGGCCCTCACTTACAGATATGACAAATTAGCTGTAAAGTAGCAGAAAAAAATCCACAGTGCAATCTTTCTTTCTTTCTGAACCAAAACTGCCTGTAGGTACCCAACAAAATGTCCACTAGAACATGGAAAATTAATGTCCACCAGATTACACTTGGGTCCAGTGCTTTGATTGCAGTTTTATTTCAGTTATGTGTAATAGAGCCCAAAGGCCACCTCATAGGCTGCTACAGCAGTGCTGAATCAAGGGCAAAAAAAGGGATTTTCCCCATATCCTGCAAGTGAAGTCAGGACTTCTTTATCCTCTCCAAGGACAATGAGTCAGAGGAATGTTTAAAAGAGCTATACTTTTCTGGCAGATGTACACTTTCTCCTTCAGATCTCCTAAATCCAGTTTTCAGCATAAGATCAGATGCCCAGAAGTCCACAGATTACTTCTGAGAATGAAAAGGTAGCTAAGGAAAACAAGGTTTCTATTTGCTGTACCGGGTCTGTGGACTGAGCAGCCTGCTGGAAAGCTAGAAGATGGAGGAAAGTCATGGAAAAGAATTTCAGTTTTTAAAATTTTGTTCCCTCTGAGCAGTATCTGCCTTGCCAGTCTAAACGTTTGCAAATGTAACTCTTCAGGATGTTCTTTTGCTGTGAAATAGAGGAACAGAAATTTCCCTCATTCCTTACATCTAGTCCACAGAAACTGCTGGTGAATCATAAACGAAGTGGGTGGTAAAGGAAAGAGGACAGAAAGAGAAGAGAAGGAAACGTAACAGTCTGCTCTGGATCTGTTGTCCGTGAGTAATAAGGGCAGTTACAGAGAAAAAACTGTTTATCCCTTGCAATTACTAAGAGTACCTTTCATCTTGATCACAAAACGTTGGTAATAAGATTATGCCATTTGGCTGTGAAAAACATCATTGTAGTCCTACAGTATCCTCTCCCCAAGGATTTGTGCAAAGATTGCCTCAAACAGGGATATTTTAATGAACTTTATTAGTCTGGCTTCTATTAAACTACAGTTCAAAACACCAGTGTTAATGAGTTCTCCCTGTTTCTGGTAAAATAAAAATAGCTAGGAAAAAAATTATTTTCTGCTGACAGAGGAGCAAAACAATTTGTGTTTAACAAATCAAACAAAGTTAGTTTCATTTATACATTCATTTTCACTGTAGAGCTTGGGGGATAAAGCTCAGAGCTGCCATCACTGAAGCCTTCCTTATTTTCCCCTGTAGGGACTGTCCAGTTTGCCATGCTGCGCTGTGCTGCCTTGTGTGTGCAGGTGGAACTCCACTCTGTCATAGCACCCAGCAAAGTCTAAGAGAGTACCAGTATAATTCCTTCAGATTTGCCCCCAGGCACTGGAAGGAGCAAGCAGCAGTCTGGGGAGTATCTGCTGGCACGTGAAGGCAGGGGCACCAGGTAGACCTGTTGGCCTCACCTTGTGCCAGGTTCACTGCATCAGCTGCCAAGGGTGGAGCTGCTCCTCCATCCCTAGAAACAAGCTGCCACAGAAGCACGATCTTTCCTGCTATCTGCTCTGAGTGCTCACAGCAGCTTCCTCCATTCCCTCCAAAGTAGGATGCAGTCCCAGAAGGGAGGAAAGAACCTCATTCCCATGAAAGTAAGCACAGCTTTTACACCACTGTTTAATAACATGGCAACAATCTCATGCATTATACTGATTTTCTTGCTGCCATGACTTGAAAAATAAATTCTGTCACAAAGCAAGCTTCCAAAAAGCAGCATGGTTTCTCAAACTGGCCTTCTCCTCTGCGATGATGTTTTAAAAACTACTCAATCATACTTTTGCTTGCACTATTTAGTATCTTAGCAGACTTTGAACCTTTCTGCAGTATACACTACATGATGTCAATGAACTTAACTAGACAGGAAAGATTTCTGAAAAGCAGCTTCCTTGTATGTGAGCAGGGCTGAGGCTGAAGGCACCTGTGCTTAGCCCCGGCTGCTACAGAATGGGCATGAAAATGTGAACAGAGCTATGCAACAGCACAGCTGTAGGACAGAAAGGGGGTGCGTGTGTGCAAAGTTTTGTCCTGGTCAAAGTGCACAGCCAAAAGTGGAAAGAACTCACATGGATAAAGATGAACCAAATTACAAGAGTCTAACCTGGGCTTAAAAGACTGCCCACTAACCAAGGCAGCCTGTGAAATACCAAGCTAATGTTGTAATGTAGCCCATGATGGCTGCTCAGGTCTAAATTTCTTCTCTACTTTTGCTGGAGACCAAACTCTCTATGCTCATTGTTGATCATTTAAAGGTCAGACGGTGCTCACAGGCTGTCCCCACAGCTGAGTTCATGCCTGCCTGTTCCCCACCCTCATGGGGCACCCACCTCATCTGCCCTTGGCCCTCTGGAGCAGGGTGAGCTGTGGCATCATTACTCCCCAGCCCCTGCTACCAGCACACACCTCACCATCCCTCTTGTCCAGAGGGACATTCCCTGGAGGTTCCTGTCTCATTTGACTATTGAGGATTAAAAACGTAAGTGAGAAGCATACATAGGTAAGTATAGTTCAGTGAGGCAGCAGGGACCCTGATTGATTAGTAGGTAAAATTCTTCCTCCAGGCCTTTTATATCATATTCCCTAAAATGCAGGAAATGCCAAAAGAGACCTTCACTTGTGGAGATGAAAAAGCACTGCATCAAGGTTCCTACAGCACCAAACCTTTCTGTCACCATCACAGTGTATTGACAAATTTTAGTGATTTTTATGTGTATGGCATATAAAATTAACAAACATAATTTATTGCCCTCTCACACTGTAGCTGAATGTTTTACACAGAGGACCTATTCATCACTCTCTAAATTGTGCAAACAAACAGGGTTCCACAGTGTTGACTGATGGATATATTAGGTTTCTTTACTGCTGCTGCTGTTCATACTACTCTTGAAATAATGGAGTTTACTTTGCACATTGTTATTTTTAAAGAGCATTTGGAACACCTAGAGCCTGATTCTTATTAACACTAAGTCCTTGATACACCAAAGTGGTCTAAAGATGTAATTAAATTTTTCTTTGATTAAAATCATAGTCAGAGTGATACAATGGGAATTTGTGCCTCTTTCAGAATCAGAGAAAACATTTTTGCTTAGGAACTTGTAATAGCAGGGAGGAGTAAATAGTTTTGTTGTCACTATTTCCCCAGATCACCCTAGTAACCAACAGAAGTATTTTTAACATAATGTAAAAAATAGACATTAGTACTGTATTATGGGGAATTCACATATTCTGCCTGAAAAGGACCCTGTGATAATGAATTTATAAATCTAAGCTTCTTCATTTTTGCAAGAAATATTTAGAAGTGAGTAAGGCTAGTACCCTGACAATATTGCTTTTGGCTTCTCCATGAAATGCCATTCAAGTTTGGATCAGGTAAAAATGGCTGAAAATCACCATTTCCCTTCTGTTTCTTGTGTTCCTCAGGATATTTGTGCTGCCCTGTGAAAGCATTCATTAAACTTGCCTTGAAGGAGCAGCAGGAGGAGCACACATGGTAGCAGAAACTTCTGGGGGATGCTAAACTCTCTTAGAGTTGCCATCTTTTGAAAAAACTTCTTCCAAGAGTCATGGCTTCCTATTGCATCACTAGGTCTGCTCTCAGAGCTGAAAAGCAAACAGTAGATCCACTTTCACAAACCCTGGGGCTGCTGGGCCAAAATTGGCCAGGTCAGCTTGATGCCAGTCAAGTGAAAAAAATACTGCCACAATGAGGGTCTGTAGGTCAGGTGATCATAAACTTCTTTGGGGAAGACAGGACTAATATGAATTCCCCCAAACAAGGCATAATTTCTGGCACTCTTTGTATCAGTAACCCCTACTTCTGTGATCAAGCAGCCTTATTCCTGTGGCTCCAAACAGAACTGTGTGTTACAGCAGTCACTTTTGGAGTGATCAAGAGGAGTTATTCAAAGATGGAGTATAGGAACAGAGCCACTATTGTGTCCAATGTATCTTCCAGATTCTGCCATTTGGGCATTTTGAGTGCAGCTTGCCTCTACATCATACTACGTATCTCACTGCCCTTTGTAAATATTTCTTCTGAATTTGCTCAACTCCACATTTGAATCCTTGCTTAGTTTTGATATCTACAATGTTGTGTGGCAAAGATGCCCACAGAAAGTGCTCCCTGGTGTTGGCAATGACTTCATGCTAGGAGATAGAGATTATGTAGTTCTTTTCAGTTTGTCTTGCCCGTGTCACTCATGACCTCTGTCTATAACTCCTCTCTCGTACTCTCTTATTGATTGAAAAGTCCCAGATTAATTGCAAGGAAGACATTTCTTCCCTTCTGTTGTTTGAGATGGACACAGAGGTTGCCTGGGATGCAAACACCCGAGGGTACTGCAGCATTATACAGCAATCCCTTGAATATCACGGGGGGTTGGTTCCAAAAAGATGTTGCGATAAGCGAAATCTGCGAAGTAGAGGTGTAGAGGTAAATAGGGTAGATAGGGTAAATACAGTAAAGATGAGGGAAAAACCCCAGATATGTATTGAACCCACAAATGGTGAACTGTGAAGTAGTGAGGGATTACTGTATATGTGTGTGGGTATGTGGATGCTCCCCATTTCTACCACAGTGACTCCTGATGTTCAGATTGCTATTTTGAGCAAAATTGGTGAGGGTACTTCAGGTGAGTATGAACTTTGTTTCCTTCCCATTCACTGCATGACTTGCCCTGTGTTTCTCACAGGAACTCAATAACACTCTGGACCAATGAACAAAAAACAATGAACATTTTAACTTGAAAAATTTATAAAACCTGGAAAGTTTATGCTAATTCTGAATTCAATCCTATTTTTGGAGACTAAATTTAAAGCCATTCTTATGCATCCAAATAGGTGGCCAGTTTTCACAAGTATTGATCTACTTCAACTCTCTTTGACTCAGTCACCTTGTACCAAGACACCTATCTAGAAGCACCATACGTATTTGAAATGCTTTCACTTCAACAGCTGTGTTAGAAAAAAGTGTTGACCTCACCACCTCAATTTTTAATCTTTGCAGAACAGTTAATAGCTACTCACTTCACAGAAGCTTTATGGATGAATTAGCGTGTAGAAAGCAATCAGTATCTATTATATAATTTCATTACTTCTGCTATCACTATTATCTCCGTTCCCATCAATATTTGTGCATGAACTCAATTTGGTTTAGTTTTTGCTTGTAACATTTGCATGGCTAAAATAACACAAATTCTGAGCACTCTATGTCTTTTTTTGTTCAATAATATTTATAACACAATTCCACAATAGTTTTGTTTTCACAAAAAGACCAGATATATAAGAAAAATTTGGGAAAAGCACAATAATGACTATCTGAAATGTTTACCACAGAATTAGAATCAGTAAGGTTGGAAAAGACCATAGAGATCATCAAGTCCAACATATACCCGGGGGACAGAGAGACCAAAAGGCACCTTGAGAACATCATTTGAGAGGACATGGGGCAGCAGTCATTCATTTGCTTGTTACCCTTGGAGTAACACACTATGTTGCTCAGATCCATAGGCTCAAATGCAGATATCAAGACAAAGTTATCTAATTAGCAGCCTCACAATTGCCTCTGGCTTTAATATGTTTTTTTTTGTCAGGCTTGGTTTTCAGTAGCAGTCTCCTCTGAAAGACTCTAATGAAGGTGACTAAAATAATTCATTAACCTTGTGCCCATTTGAGCAAACAGTCCAAATATTTCTATATTCCCTGATATCAAGCACAGTGATCTTCACACAAATGTGCAAAGGTCTTTTAGCTTTTTTGATTTTTCCACAGCTTGACTTTAATTAATGTTTCATGCACAAATTTATATACAATTATTGCATCAACTGACTAGTTTTCAATTTGATTTGTATTCTTTGGGAGAAGGAGAGGGAAAATATCCTCAGAGCTCATAGCAGACCATATATGTAAATGAATACTACAAATAAATGCTTGTAAGTCTATCTGGTGTCCCTAGCCATGCCTTCTACTCCACTTTGCTTAGAGGTGGCATCCGCAGCTCCCTGACCTCCACAGCTCTCTGCTTGGTTCCTACAAGGAAAGGGACACATGAGGTGACAGTCAGAGGACTACTTTGCATTTTGTTATGAAAGCAGAGTAGAAAATAATCCCATTTCCAAACTGAATGCCTTGCTATCACATATCTAATATTTATTCTAAATTTCAACTTAAAAGCAGTTAGGTTTTTGGCCAGAAGTGTTCTCCTCAGGAAAGCAAAACAATTTCTCAAATTCCTGGGAAGGTGCTGTTAATTTCCAGTCTAAATTTACTTATGGCCAATATCAAAGGTGGCTATTAGATGCACTGGTTGGAAAACTCATCGGAAGAAAAACAGAGGTGGATATGTTAAAGTTATATGGGTTTTGGATGAACATTCTCTAGATCTGCATAAATAATTTGGCTATGGACATGCAAGTTCTGCCCTGCAGCCTTAAAAAGCTCAGCCTTAATAGGAGATGAATACTTCTATCTCCAGAAACCAAATTTCCTTAGTATTTTCAGATGGTGAGTACAACGTTCCAGATAGCATATCAGGAGGATTAAAAATATGATTTTTTTTTTGTTAATGCAGTACATATACAGTGATCCCCCGCATATTCGCGATCCGATATTTGCGAGATCCAATATTTGCGGGTGATTTTTCTGTGAGCTGTGCGACCGCTGATCGGCCGCCAGCCCCGCCGCTCGCGAACCGCCGGGACAAGCCACGGCACCAGGACTCCTCCCACTGCCGCGGAGCCAGGACTCCTCCGCTCACCGCTTGCCCCCCGCCCCAGTGGAGCACAGCCAGGCATCTGAAACAAGCCCCGCTCTCAGGACCGTCCTCCAAACCTTATTAGGGGAGGGGGCATGGCTACGGGCATGGCATACTCAACTACGTAGTGGGTTCGCTATCTTTGCGGATTTCACGACTCGTGTGAGGTGGACCAGACCCAACAGCCTGCGAGTAACTGGGGATCACTGTATATGTCTATGGAAAAGCTTCTGAAGAACTGCTCCAATGCTACCTGAGGCCCTAGAACCTTGCTGTTTCTGAAAAGGGCAGCCTTGACAGCACTCTGGATATGAAACAAGATTTTGACAACACAGCTGTACTTAGCCCAGGAACTGGTTTTCTTGTTTACCAAAGAGGCCTGTAATTTGTGGACCAAGAGCTATTTACTTCTTTTAAATATAAAACTCCACAGTAAAAGCCTTATGTGAAGATGAGAAGATGCCAAAAACAAGGACAGTGTCATGTTTGGGTCCCCTGAATGGATGTGATAGATGCTGCTGCTTTCTCGCTGTGCTCAGCAGCCCACGTGGCTCAATGGTGTTTCAGCTACCCAGAACTAGGTGTTGAAGAGGAACTAGGAATGAGAAGGGACAGTCACTGGGCTGGAAGCACAAGAATAGAACTCTCTGGGATTAAAAGTAATGACAGGGCTGAGAAGAGGATAGGAAAAGAGGACTTTGCACACTCCGTGTGCCATAAGGCTGGCATTTTACACCCAGCCAAAATGGAAGAGTACCTTTGGCTTTTTTTTAGGAAACCCTAGCCAAGACCAAAAAATGCCAGTTTGTATGCTGCTGCTAGGAATATGTTAGTGAAATAAGTGAGTTGGTGATGCAAACAACCTGTTCTACAGAAAGCAAATGAAGTGGAGAATGTCAGGTAGAGCACAATAGCTTTAACTGGAAATGAGACACCCAGATTATTTTGGATTTGCTCTGGTTCAGTCAATGCAGCAGATAAACAGTTAATGCCACTACAGAACAAATGGCAACGATCAAAAATCCACAAGAAAAGGCTATCGCTTGCCATAATGGGAATGAAAGTACTGCACTGAAGCCTTCCCTGCTGGGAAGTGGCAACACCAGATAAAATCAATTGGAAAAAAGAAGTATTTTGGAAGAAACCTCTCCCTGCCCCGAATACATTTCTTCCTGCTGGAAATTTCTGAATTCCAGTTATTACTGTTTTGCCAGGTTTGTTCACAGAAAAAAAAAAGAGTGTGATAGAAATAAGACCCACGTTAGAGTTGGTGGACCCGTTGCGTAGCGAGGCCCAAAGAATCCACTATAGAGAGAAAACAGTGGTGGGAGACAGGTATATTCATAATTAGCATGCTGCACAAAAGGTTAAAAGTGGTCAGTTCATCATTTTTTGTGCGATGCCTTGGAAGTTTTCACCACACCAGATGTGTGGGGAGGGGGGGAGGGGGAGAGGAAGGAAAAAAGCAAGCACAGTGAACACCAGTAGACATCCTGGTGCCCTGGAAGCAGTTAAATTAACACCCAGCAGGGACAAATTTGCAGCTTTGGGAACAAGCTTAAAGTTAGTCTGTTTTCATTCCTGGAGTGAATTTGCAAGTGTATGACAGTGAAGTACAGCCTGGGAAGACACAAGGGGCTTTGGATTAAGGATGGGGAGGCCGAATTTGCTCCCACCCTCCCTCTTCCCACTCTGTTTTGCACTTAGGCTGTGAAGCTCCCAATATTTTTGCTAATCTCTCTGTCTTCCCATGTCTTTTACCAGTTCCAGTAGGAAAAAAAAAGAGTAATTTTTTTTCTCTATTCTAGTTGAAACCAGACAAAACTGGAGTCACCCCAGCAAAACCTGTTTTAGCTGGGATTGCAACTAACAATCCTTTGGAGAAATCTAGTACTGCAAAGGATAAAGTTGGATGCTTTTCTAACCAGAATCAAAGCACTAAATCCTTTAGTCATTTATCACTCAGTTGGAGCCAGGCTGTGGCCCGGCTTGCAACCACCACAAATTTTAGAAAAGACTGGAAAAAAGTCTCAGAGAGTACATCTAACCCATCTTCACAGAATTAGGAAAAGCCCTCGGAGTTTATCTTACAAGATACCTAAAAATTAGCTCCACAAAAATACCACCTTTCCTCATTTTCACACTTTGGCCATTGCAAGTTTTTTGGCATCAGTCAGTCATGGTGAACTTTTCAACAAAGGTGGACTACACAGTTTCTTATGAAGGCCTGAGAGGACCATTCAATCTCCACTATTTTTTCTCATGTACATCTTTCGCAAGGCAGGTCAAATCGTGAAACAGGCTTCCCAGATAGGTGGTTGATGCCCCGAGCCTGTCAGTTTACGAGGATATTTGAACCTGCTTCAACTTTTGGTCAGCTGTGGATTGGTGCTGAGAGTCATCTGCAGAGAGGTTAACCCTGACATATGTGCCTCATTTAGGTACTCTGAGCTGCACCTTCCTCATTGGCTACATAGGAAGCTTGGGGGTTAACATTAAGTACAGATATCTGGTATGATAGGAAGGGATAAATGTCCCTCCTTTTAGTCAGTTCCTATGTTTTCTACTGATTCACTGAGTCTGTTTTCAACCCCAGACTCTGTCAGAGGATTTTTCTGCAATGGTAAACGTGTCCTTATCCAACAACTCTGCTAGATTGATTGTAATGGCTTTGAATGATATCTTCCTTCTCTCTTTTCCCAAATATACAAGAATATATAAAATACAGAGTAACATTTCCTTCATCTCAAGGTTTGGCTGGCTTGCTTATTTAGATTATAAATTCTTCAGGGTAAAATCTGTCTCTTAAACTTTGTGTGTACATTACCAGACACAGGCATGCAGCAAATGAAGCAGGAAGATGGTTCTGGAATAGTTCTGTTGGAGCATCTGGCTGATTTTCTGGATCAGCATCACATTCAAATGGTAAATTCACCTGTGAAAACTCACATTAAAGGACCATTATTAGGTCTGCTGCTGTCTTAACAACAGTCATGTCTGGCCTGGGGCAGGTCTCCATCATAAAAACACCAGCAGTAAAAGTGGGTGAGTTGAGGAATAAATATTTGCCATTAAAATATTCCTTCATTTTGAACCCCTAGAGAGACAAATTACTGGGACTGAGCACTGTTGAGCACTTTGGGGAATTAAAATAATAGGAAGACTGTAGGGAGAGAAATGGGAGCTGGGGTTTGTTAAAGTGGGTTTTTTTTGCTCTTTGACTTCTTGAGGTATTCACAAATTGCCTACAAACAAGTAAAAACTTACAGGAAAGGGGTTTTCACCATGCCAGCTCCAAATGGCTGTGGAATTAAATTGTTTTACCAGGCTGCCTTTTCAAAATCCCTGCAGGAAGTTGACTCAGGGCTTGACTCTGGCCTTGGATGCACACACAGCAACAGTAGGAATCTTCACTTCAGCCAGGTAAGAAACCTTTGTGAATATCATAACTTTATTGACAAGATCACAGGTCAAGATAGACTAACTTGTTTATTAGCAGAGAACCATATACCTGAAACATTGCTGGTCCCTTTCCTTCTGGTCAGCATGGCATCTTCACAGTTCCTTATCCCAGTCTTGTCCTGTTACACTTCCTTTCCAATTAGCATAATAAGCACAAATTCATGTCCTGGTTTTGGTTTTGATTTCTTAGTTTACCCTACCACCTCAGGCCTGTAAACTGTAATCTCAGCCACCATCACTGTGGATCTTCTCACTTGCCATTTCCTCCTTGCAGCCATCATCATCTTCTCCTATGTACACACCAGATCCTTCCGCTTGCCTTCCCTAGCCAATGTCTTCCAGGTGGCTGTGGAGTAAAGTCAGAGGACTGAAGCAGCTAATAGCCTCACTGTATCTCCCATCCCCAAGAGCATTTTTTTTCTCCCCACAGACAAGAAAACTGACTGGCTCATGAAGGACCTCTTGGATCACTGCAGTCCTCAAATCAACATCTCTAGATCTGCAGGTAGATGGAAGTTCTTATCTATCAAATGCATTCTGTAAGACCCATCTCATATCTAATCTTACAGAAGCCAGATCAACCCTATCTGGCTGTTTCTTTGAAACAGATGACATTTTTAATTTTAGTTTATATAGTTTTTCACAGGATGACACTTTGCCCTACCAGTGGACCTCCCAGGTACTTTCACAATGCTAATAAAAAATGAGTAAGACTTCAAGTGTGCTGACATTAGCAAGTAACTCATACAGGCAAGCGCAATGATGGTTTTCACTGGTACCTTCATGGAAGTACCTTTACAAAGCAGTTCAAAGGAGACCTCAGGAACTATGTATCTCATCTACTTTCCAAATCCCCAAGCCTGGAAGCATTTAACCATAATAATCTACTATTAGATTATTATTAGTTGCTGTGAGGGAAGAGAGGCACAGATCCAGCATGCAAGTGAACACACTGAATCGGTTTATCAAAATCCCGTGCGATTCTTATATGTGCAGTGAAGTAAACGTGTTTTCCACCTTGCAGGTGGTGTTGACCAGTGAGCTTCACATGAGAATATGTCTGTAAGTTTACATACTTCAACATGGGAGAGCAGGGAGTAATACTTCACTCCCGTGGGACCCCTTCAGGGTTCAAGGACACTCTCATGGGAGCACCCAGAGAAGTGAAGGACGCTTCTCTTGTTACCGTGAGATTGCTTAAGGGAATAGAAATCAACATCTTTGGTACAGTGAGATTGTTTTAGTTAGCTGCAGGCCTGCCTGACTTCTCAGCTCATCTCAGGCCTTTGCTCTTTTTCATGCTGCGATGCTTTTTAGCCAAATGTGGCTTGCTCCTACAATTAGTCTATTATTAGACTAATAATAATTATAATTTACTATTTTGGCAGTGTAAACACTTTATGCAAAGAGTTCAAGGAACCTTATGGAACTGGAAATGTCCCAGAGACTTTGAGTTACAATGTCCTGAGGAACTAACTGTCCACAGTGTGACTGTCTATGTATTTAGCTCAACAAACTGAGCATGAATGATATAAAGCACTACAAAGGTAATCGTCCATCATGACAGTACAGGAACTTAGGATATTTTCTTTTTGGTTTCATGTTCATAAGCCAGCTATGACCCTGCAGTAGGTGGTTATTGGAACTACTCAATTTTGTATCCAGATTACAGTTATACCCCATCCTTCGTGAGGAACGGGACAGCCCACGGACCTCGCAAAACGTCAAACTCGCAAATACGTGCAGGTCATTAATATGCATGCAGGCCACGCCCATTGCTCCACCCCCAGCCAATCAGGAGCGCTGGGGAGCCTCTTCAACTCCTCCCCACGGGCTCTCGCAGCACGCAGGAGGAAAGAGAAGCATTTCTGTGCCCTGTCTGCCTCGGGGGACCCCCCCCGAGAATCTCTAGACTTCTCTTCAGCCACGCTGTCGCTTCCGCATCTGCCGCTGGCAGCGAAAACCCCGCGCCGCTGCTCCCCTCCACTCGCCCCCTCCCTGGCCCCCATGCTCATCCCGGCTGTGTCCCTGCCCCGTGTCCCCGCCCCGTGCCCCTACCCCATGTCCCGGAACCGCATCCTGGCACTGTGTCCCGGTCCCACAGGTGGGCTGTGGCAGTGGAGTGAGCATGTCCTGCTGACATGCCGTGGCCAGCGCCACTTTCCTGCTGCACTTCCCTTCCCTGCCCGTAGCCAGGGAAACAATAACACAGACACACACACACAAGCACTGCCCGCTCGCAGCTTGCAGGGGCTCCGTACACAAGAGCCGGGGAGCGACACTCAGGGACCTAGATTAATTAAGCGTAGGCAGGTGGAGGACTCATCCCCACCTGGCACCTCATGCCACACAGGGCCCTGCTCTGACTTCTACAGTGGCCGTCCCCCTCCCATAGCCCCCGATGAGCCACAGAAACCGCGCACCCTCCCCGCGGGGCCGGCCCAGTCCCTCTGCAGAGGGAGAGCTGGCACCGCCCCTCAGCAAAGCAGAGTCACTGTGCATGCGTCAGCCAGGGAACCTCGCAAATGCCTGAAACTGGACTGTGGGAAATTTATATCGCAAATCGCCAAGGTTGCAATGGCGAGGTCACGATGCACCGAGGACGTACTGTATTTAATTCAGAAGTCCTTGCAAGAGGGAATGTGACCAAAATGAAGCTCTCAAGAAAATCTGTCATCCAAATATTGTTTTTATAAAGAGCATTGAAAGAAAGGTCACAGTGTTATTTTCTTACACAATGGAACACTTTCTATTGTTACTGGTTCCAAAAGCCTGGAATTGTTATTTACAATCTAAGTCAAATTCAAGCCCTGGTTTGTACTAATTGCCATAAGTCATTTTAGGTTTTAATCTCTTCATTGCACAAATATTTGCTAAATAATTCCTTCACACTTGAAAACAGAGAGGTTGCCTCACTGAAATGTGTTCTTTTCTTCTATAGTTGTAAACACAAAGGTCTAGGAAAATACTGTTTTGATATGAATAATTCAGGGAAGCTACATTTTCTTTGAGAAATTTTGGAGGCTAAATTAAAGATGTAAGTTACTTCTCAGGAGAGAATGGTAACGAGAATTTTTATATCTGCACTTCTAAAAAAGACATTAGATCTTTTGCTCCTGGTGCTTCTTCCTCGTACAGCATGCTAACTATCAGTTTAACATATGTACTTTTTGTTGAATCCATATGGTGCCCATGCTTTAAAACAAAAAGGTAGAAGGTCATTCCTGCTGCTTACTATGCTACCGTAAGTCTAATTACACTCTCCTGATAATAACAGAAATTTCCCTGGGTTTACACTGGACAAAATGGGAGAAGACTCTGTCTCAGCAACAGTGCAGAGCTGCCAGGTTATTTGAAATACCATCTCTATTCCCTGAGGTATTTAAGAGTGATGAATACATATCAGCTAAGTTCTGGGCATTGGAAAGACTGGTGTAATGGAATGGCCTCCAAGGGGGAGGTCATCTCAGCACTTGGAGCAACTCTGTGGTGCCACATCCCTTGGTGTAATGCTGCTCCGTAGCCTTTCTTCAGCCAGATGCAGCCATGCTGTGTCCCTGGGCCATGGAGCACCTGGATGGCCAATAGCCGCATGCTGCAAAATAAAAAGCCCTCCCAGAGAGAGCATGAGGCAAGAGGCATGCATGGGGAATACATGCTAGGAGCTGGTACCAGAGAAGGAACTGCTCAGTATTCAGTAGGAAGGAAGATAGGCTGGATTTAAAAGGGGCCTTTTAAGATCTGGTGAAGAAAAAATGTGGACCTCTTCTTTCAGGCTGACAACACCAGAACGAGAGGGCATGGCCTCAAGCTACGCCAGGGGAGGTTTAAACTTAATGTTAGGAAGCGGTTTTTCACAGAGAGAGTGATGGCTCATTGGAATGGACTGCCCAGGGAGGTGGTAGAGTCACCGTCCCTGGAGGTGTTTAAGAGAAGACTTGATGAGGAGCTTAGTGACATGGTCTAGCTGGGGGGTGTAGGGCTGGATGCTCCTATGGGTCCCTTCTGGCTCAGAGTGGCCTGTTAGCCTGTGTGGGAACTAGGTTTATGTTTACGACTCTGGGATGTGCGTTCGGTCTCTGTACGGGTGTTAGATGGTGAGTTGGACTAGATGATCCTTGTGGGTCCCTTCCAACTCATAGTATTCTGTGATTCTGTGATCCTCCAGTCAGGACAAGTAAAAATGCCACCACTGCCCCCTTAATGCAACTAATCACATTCCCTGTGTCATTGAAAATAAAAATAGACAAGTGAAAAAGGACAAAATGACCCCGTGCTCAAAGCAATTCTAAAGGAACAGGGACTAACAAGGCCCTGAGCTTTGCACTAGCAAGCATCATTGTAGGTTGTAACTACATGGACACTTCCAGAGGCTTAAAAGTATGGACTACTAGTTGTTCATGTAAACTGGGGGATGAGACTCTCACGATCCCTTGTGTTATCCTTGCCTCCAAAGTCAAGACTAAATAGGACACATGCCCACACATACCAGATGGAGTGGCCTTGCTCCATTAGGGTTCCTGTTCTCATGAGCTCAGCCTTCTATTCTCCCTTCCCTTGAGCAAATGAAGTCGAATAAAAACAATTGGAGAAAAATTCAGCTTGAAATCCTTGAGTTTAATTTGGCTCTGAGTCAAAACCAGAAGGGGATAAATAATACTTTATTTAGTAGATACGGCTTTTTTTTTTTTAAATTGTTTTTTGACTTCTTCACAGAAAACTAATGGGTCTTATTGAACAAGTCTTATGGCTGAACAAAAACTTTGAAAGTGTACGTGGAAATTCTTAGATTAGTTAAAAATGTATTTTTTTTATTTAAAAACCTTGAGTCTTACTTCAGAAGCGTCCTCACTGACTGCAAAAATTTCTTCACAACAGGAACGCTAGACTTCAAACTTTTACCCAAGCCCAGTTACAGATTTTCAGCTTAGGTTCTGTATAAGTATTGTAAACCTGATTAAGCCTGTGTAGAATTTGGAGCTTCTAATTATTCTCTAAAAAAGATAGTGTAGAATTTCTATGAGCTTCTTCATGACTATGTGTATGTCGCATTCTGATAAGACAGTGGAAAGGAATCTTTCCCACAACAATGCAGAATGAAAAAGTGGTAAACAAACCTTTAATTCAGATCAACCTTCCAGGAAACCAAGATGATTTCCATAAAATTTATGACTTTTCCCTAGAAGCAAAAGACATCTAATTAGCAAATCCCACTGTAAGTTTGTTTCAATTTGACACAAAGGGAATATGACAAGCGGAGAAATTATAAGCCTTACATTTCCAGTTCACAGGTTCACAGGTTATTCTGAGTTGGAAGGGACCCACAGGATCATCTAGTCCAACTCCCAAGTGAACTCCCACCCAGGGAACAGGCCCACAAGCGTGGAACCATGGGCACCACACTCCTTCCATCCAAGCCTCCCACCATCGAGACCATGCCACTGAGCTCCTCATCGAGTTAGCCAGCTTGGACTGATAAAGCCAAGTTCAAATGGGTTTTGGGGATCTTAAACCCTGGGGAGTAAAAATCCAGAGATTGAGCTAGTTCCACTAAAAATGTGAACTTACAGTGTTCCAGTCAGTGATATCTGATGGCAATAGAAGCCCTTTATGAATGTCCACTCACATTACCAGCTACAAAGCATTTCAGCCAGTTGTGAGATGGTCCTTACAGCGTACAACTACAATGATCTGAGGAGGAGTTGAATGACATCAAGCAGATGCAAAACTTGATTCCTTGTGAAGAAGTAGACCATGAGTAAAATAAATATTAATCATGAAGTTAATTAGTAAACACAGTTGGGTCTCCTGTACCACGGTACCACAGGTCCTGTCCCCTATTCACAAAGCCCTCCATCTGCATAGAATGGCAGCTCATTAATATGCAAATTTGCCCCACACCCTCACACCGCCCCCTGGCGATCCAGCACTGTTTCGGCACTGCTGTGCTGTGTGTTGGTGTTTGTGTCAATGCTTCCCAGCGCCTGTGGCCACCCCACGACTGCAAAACCCCCTTTTCAGCTCGGCCAGGGACATTGGCATGGGGACTCGCCCACGCCGCTGTCCTGGTGTCTCTCCAGGTGGGTAGACCTAGTCACTCCGTACATGGGGTAGACGTAGTGTCTGGTCTCGGACACCAAGTCTACCCTGAAAAAGTCTCAGACATGTCTAACCTGAGGGTGTGTAAATCTTTCATAACTGCATGCAGCCGCTTTGCTCAAGTGGAGCTGGGGGTGGGGGCGGCACACGCTTGAGCGGAGCTGAGCTGAGCCGCTGCAGGAGTGGCGCACGCTCAAGCCGAGCTGAGCGGTCATGGGAATGGCGCATGCTTGAGTGGAGCCGAGCTGAGCCAAGACGCCGTGGGCGTGGCACGCGCCCGGCTTGGCTCTGCCGAAGCCAAAATGCCGTGGCTGCCTCGGGGCTGGTGTGGCACAGCATGGGGGTTGCTTTGAATATTCATGACTGCCTAATTTGAATATTCATGTGTGTTGGGTCGTGCATGCGCAGTTGCAAAATGGGCCTCCTTATCGGGGCTAAGATGTGAAGCCACAGTATGGGGAGCATGAAGTGGAAGAGGGCTGACTACTGTTAATTAATGCGCATTACAGTTAATGATGTGTAGGAAACCTCAGAAGTGGGAGATGATCCTTCAGAAAAGCAGACAGTGCAGCCTAATTGAGGTGATGTCCTCATTGCTAAAATCAGAAGCAGTCGACCTGTAAGGTTGCTTTGACCTTTATTATCTATACTGGAAGATAATGCTAGAGGTGTCTCCTCTGCCTCTGATGTAATATTCAGGCTTAGGGCAGAAGTAGGCCCTGACCAACGGGTTGGGGGGGTCTTGCATCTGTGCAAACAGGCACTAAAGGAGACCACTGAACTCATAAGTACTGCTAGGTAAACAGTTATGTTCAAACCTTTGGAAAGCTGTAATTTACTGACCAATTGTATTTCTAACTATTGTTTATGCAGCTACAAAGTACTCTACTGATAGTCTGAACGTCATCAGCACTTCAGAGCAACTGCTAAGGATCTCTAAAAAACATACAGTTCACAGTTATCTTTCTGGAGCATAGAAAAAACAGCACTCTTGCTTCAAAAGCCCTGTAATCTGTGTTTAGAAAGCTTTTGAGCTTCTCAGCTGTGCTGTGGGTCAGGTAGCCACATCCTGCAGACACAACTGTGTAAAGTGGTGAGATGGCAAGAAACTTTGGAAAATTATTTTGCAGAAGTCTGTGATGATAGGCAAAACTACTTCCTTGGTGCAATATTTAAAGTTTTGCACTCAGTAATGTTCACTTAGGACAAGTTTCCTAGGCCAATAGACCTTGCGGCTGCACAGGTGAGAGATCCCACTACGCTCATGGTAAATATTGCAAGTATTACCAGGGCCAAGGTGCCAAGTCCCATCTTGTTGGTTGGCCTGTCCCAAGAGGACAGAGAGGAAGGAGATAACACTGCCTCAAAGAGAGTGGCTCTCAGTGTTTTTATTCCTTTCTAGAATATGACCTTGCAATTTTTTTTCAGAAAAATAGCAGTCTTTGCAGGAGTCCTGCCTGTGTCCCCTGTGCTGACAGATTGCTGGAAGTTTCATCATGGCTGAATACACGAACTGTTAAATTTGTCTGCCTGCCAGTCTATTAAGAGAGTGGGGAAATGTGCCTATGAAGAGAGCACGGTAGCACAAGAAAAAGAGGAACAGCCAGCAGAGACCTCTTGTAAACCAGCAAAACTCTGCTTGCATCCTGCCAAAGTTAATTCTCCGTCATCATTCAACAAGGCAGCTTTTCAAACCTGCCCAGAGATTTCACCTGGTTCCTCTTGCTAAGGGATTTTCTGTTGGAGAAAATCATGGTTATTTGGTCAGGAAATTTAAAAGAGTTAAAAGGAGAAAGGTGGGCAGGCATACTCCAGTTCTGAATGATTTATTCACAGTGTTGTTGCTTATCTTGGTCTCCATGGAAAACTTAGGCTTTCATTTTTCACCAGTTTCTCATAGCTCTTTTTATATTCACAGATGATCTCCACACCTATATTCTGATTTCATATCTTCAAATGTCTTGAACCAAAGTCCCACCAAAACTACTCAGAGTTGTTTAAGTAGGTCAAATATGTTTTATGTGTTTTGCAGCTTGTTTCTAGATTCTGGAGTACAGTGAGGTTGCACATTCTAACTTTGATTGGCAGGATCTGAGACTTGGGTGCGCAGGGACTTGGCATAGCATAACTAACCTATAACAGCAGATTTTGTCAGAGCACTGTTTCATGATAACACACTGGGAGCTGGCCATGTGGTATATAATTGCAGACATATCTATGGTAACCTTCTCCTTCATATCTAAGCATATATTTTATCCACAGAATATCCCCAGAAGTGTGATGGGTGTTTATAAAGCTCACAGATAAGTCTGTTTTTCCTTGCCAAACAGATAGCAAATGTGCAAACAATATTTTTTGTCGTATCAGTCAAAATATATCTAAAACCAGAATTTCCTAATCTTGCCTCTCTGAGAAAAACGATGGCATAAAAAATTAACATTGTAAAATACATTATCTAAGATAACATAGGAATTCATTAAAATTTTGACTTTCAAAAGAGTCTAAATTTTTGTAAGCTAGAAAACTTAGATAGAGGTCCAAAATAAGCTTGCATCTGTCCTACTATCTCACCTTTCTGACAAGTATCCACATAATACATAGCAGTGACATATTCATTCCATTGCATCAAGAGAAAAGAGTTATGAATATGTGTTTCTTGAGATTCTTTTAAACCTGCATTCCTGATACACCTGAATAGGTGCCAAATGTACCATCACCAGCTGCGTGGGAGCACATGCTGAGAGGGCCATTAACTGCCAACAGTACACATCTCCTGGAGGAAGGAGGCCAGGCTGGAAAAGCCTTTTTACTACTTGGACCAGAATGATTCTGTAACAATTAAGGAAGAATTTGCCTTACCTGTCTATGCTGCTGAGAGACTGGATACTGCAGACCTGAGATTTGCTGGCTTTGCTGCATTTTCTGAAGCATCATTTTTTGCTGCATTGCTAGGGTTACATTAGGTGGCTTCTGAAGAGACTGGTTGGTGAGAGGTTGAGCAGGTTGTGACTGCGGCTGTTGCTGCTGCTGCTGCTGTGGCTGTTGCACGGGAGCTGAACCCTGTGCCTGCTGGGTGTAGTGCAGAAGAGCAGGCTTGTTTTGGGAACCCAAAACTGAAGGCATCTGCTGGTTTGTTTGCTCTGAGTTAAAGTGAAACAAAGGCTTTGTGTTGCCATGATGCTGCTCTAGAGGTGGCTGAGCGCTGTTGATAAAGTTTCTGTTGAGATCCTGAGACTTCTGTTGCATGATTATGTCCATGGGATTGCTCTGGGGAGTGGTTGGTTTATAAACATAGTTGTTCATCCCTTTTGACTGGTTTCCATTCACTGGTACCCCAAGCATTGCTGAGCTTTGTGGGCTGAACTGCTGTTGGCGAAAAGAAGGACTGGGGATTTTCTCTTGCACAAAGGGCCCAGGGGAAGGTCCTGATGGAGACAGTGTGGACCAGTTGGCTGTCTGGCTCTGCTGCTGCTGTTGCTGCTGAATCAAGGCATGCTGCTGCCGATTGGCTGCGATCTGTTTGAGCTGCTGGGCATGAGACACCTCCTGCCAGTTAGGCAAGGGCCGACTGGATGCAGAAGAAACCTGTGAAACCGGTGTTTGACTCTGAGGCACTGAGGGGATGGGTGATGAGGTGGACATGGCAGTGGTGGCCATAGTGAAGGCTGGACCTGTAGAGGAAGGCCTCATCTGTGGGGAGCCCACAGGAGCCTGGTTCATGCCTGGTGCATATTCACTTTTTATCACCATCTTATCCATCTGCAGAGATCTCACAGGGCCTCTCTGGCTCTGCTGCCCAAGGTCAATGTTGAATGGCTCGTCTTGTTTAATTGTGGCATTTATCATATTCTCTAGCTCAAGATCACTCATTGGTGGCACTGATATGTTGGTCAGTTCATTAAAAAGTTCCTGAAGCTCAAGGTCCATCATTTGGTCCCATGAGTCTTCTCCGTATCTGTTAGGGAACATGTTCTCATGGGACATTTGGCTGTCTAAGTGTTTGCTGCAGGACACAGCTTCTCCTGGTTCTTTCTTTACCTCTTTCAAAGTCATATTAAACATGCCATTCCCACTAGCATGTGTATTGTTTGCTAGGCTGCTGGCCTTTCTTTGTGATCCTTGCCCCACAGTCATAGTTCCTGACAGTGACTGGCTTTGGCAACTGTTAACATGTTGTCCACCTTGTCCCACTGCAATATTATCACCCACTCTTATCCTCTTAATGTCAAGGAAAGAGCTCTCTGAAACACCATTGGGCCTCTTGTTGGCAGGTGACAGATTTACCACCAACTTTCTCTTCAAAGAGCCTTGGAGCTGAAAGAAGCAGAGACAAAAAAAAAAATCATTAGATGATTCCAAATAAACAATCTGTAGTCCAGTTGCTTGAAGGACAACAGTCAAGTAAGCATTGTTTAGTTCAGAAGACTTCTCTGAGCTTTTTCAGTCAGCGAAGCTGTGCTGAACTGTAGGAAAATATGCTCTAAGTGATGAAGCTCCCTGCTACCCCTACCCCTGCCACCAGCATTTTTCGAGTATTGCTGCCTCCTGTTGATCATCGACCTTCTTTCCCCCGTGGGTGTGAGAGGAGAAGGCAGCTACCTGGAGCTGGTAAAGCCTAGGTTATATGTATCTGCCCCAGAGTTGTTTCCATCTATATGTGCCAGACAGATCTAAAGTACTTTTGGATGGCAGAGATGAATGTAATCATAAAATCTGCCCTTCTCCTTATTCAGTGCTGCTGGCTTTCACTCTCCTGATTTCAGTCCATGACCCAAAAGACCATTTTTGACTGCCATAGAGTCCGAAGGTCCTAGGACATGTAGTGGCACGCAGAAGATAGAGGTATCCTGACTTCACACAGGTTTATAATGGCCAGAGATGTGTATAATTAGATGTTAGATGCTAACTCATTGGAAACCTAGAATGAAGCCACTGGAGCCATGTCAGGTTATGTCAGCCAAGGGTCGAGTCCAGAGATGTATATTAACACATTAAGCCTTAATTGTTTACATCCTGAAACATCTGCCATAAAACACATAGTCCGCAACACTGGTCTGAGAGCTATAACTCTATTTCCTTTTCCTTGAATATTTAGAGCAATACTTTAATTTGCTTACCAACCCTGTGGCCCTATCAAAGGAAAAGAGGTTCATAGCTCTGTCTACCTGATCTACTCTCATGTGCTGTGGTTGTACACAAAAATTTCCACCTCGTGCACATAAAATTCATGTCAGTCCCATGAGCTAAAAAGTTTGGACTTGGTGTATATGTCCTCAAGTAAGATGCTGATGCCCTCAAGAAGAGTTGCTTTGAACATCGTTCATAAAAGAACAGATCACTTTAAAACAAAGGCAGCTGTCCTATATTTAGATCTCTGCTTGGGATCTTAGAGATCTTTTCCAACCGTAATTGTTCTATAACTATGATCAAAGGGGTGCACAGCAAGCAGTGGACACAAACACCAAAAACCAAACACACACACACAGCACACGCTGTCTCTGTTCCAGCTGTCAGCAATCTCAGGAAACTAAGCAGTGGTGAAACATGACTCGTCTTCTGCCTTTCCATGCTTGGACAGAAGTACAACAGCCCTAGAGGCATCAGACAATGTCATCTGACAATATCTGTCTGTCCTAGTGAGAAAATGGTGCCTGTACAAACTCTGAATCCTTGGCAGGCAGAGAGAACTGAGAACTCTATTTTTCCAGTTTGGTGAGGAAGGATGATTTGTAAGATCTTCTAGTCACGTTATCTGCATGATGCTGTTTCATGTACAGAAGTCCATGAACATGGACATGAACATGGAACTCTATGGCCCTCAGCTTCAGGCTTATCTAGAGGTAAAAGCTCTTCCCAGATAACTCCAGGTGTGAACAATATTATTCTGGTGTGAATACCAACGAGTTGCTTGAAAAGAACAAAGAAATACTACATATTTCCTCCATACCCACCTACCCTTCCATTGCATCAGCAGGTCATTGAGTTTAGCTCTTAAAAACAAAGTTTGTAGTTTCTCTCTCTGACACCGAAAATTTCAACTCATATCTCAAGTTAGGTTGCCAGCATAGCTTTTAAATAACAGACTCATGTTTTCATTTTATAAGGACAGCCATTAGGGTTGGTGCCTAGTTGTACAAGTCCACAGATTGTGTGCCTTCAAGAGTACCTAACTGTTGTAAGGCGTCCCTGAGAGGGGAGAGGTTTGAGTGGTCATTGCAAAGAGAACAGACTGTCTTTGGTTAGTATGTTCCCTCTGACACATGAGTCAGTGTACTTTCCTTTGGAAAAAAAAAGCAAGCTGCACTTCCTTTTACCATCATCTTTGCTGTCAGTGTGTTTATTAGAAATCATTCTTGTGCCCCAAAATTCATCTTCCTGGGAAATGGGGAAGTCCCCAGTTCATCAAAATACATGACTTGGCAGCACTTTTTGCTTTCAGATGTGCTGCTGACAGGAAGGCTGAACAGATAATGAAGAATCTGCACACATATATGCTTTATGTGGTTAATAGGACTTTCTGAGATAATTTTGGTTTGCTTCTCATTTTGAAGCAGAGGGAGTCGTTTAAAAAACCTCCACATTTTCAGGGCACCTGGACCAGGCTTTCTAATAGATATAAAAATGCAGACGTTACATCGTGCTGTGGGTAGCAGCTGCTTTTCTCCTGCATATGAAGTACCTTCTAGCAGACAGTAGGGTGAGCTGGGTGAGCAGACAGGAGTGAGCTGGGAAGTTGTTTGTCACGCACAAGTCAGCAGCACAGACAAGCAGAGCACCATGAACTCTAGACACATCCCTTAACCAAGCACTCCCTCCCTTGACACGAGCTGGAGGACTCCTGGTTTCATGGCATCTGCTCTGTTGAAGTGTCTACAAAAGGGGTAACGCGCATTTCTAAAGAAGAAATAACAAGTGCTAAAGTGTCACATCTCCCCAACACCTTGCAAACCTAGTCCTTGGAATGCTGATAACACCATGGTCAATAGATGCCTCCACCCTAAAGCAGAAATGAGAGTGAATGAGGCTGCCAAAGTGCAAGAGACTCTCAGGAGACTTCACTGAGGCTGCTAGAAAGGTCCTGATTTCATATCCCCCATGAGTTCAGGATTTGGAGGGCGAAGGCGTGAGAAGGATGTGAGCAGTTCACAGGGATGAAGAAGCTCCTTCTGCCTCCTTGCACTGACCTGTTACCAGTTATATGTCAGGGAGGGTGCAGGGGGCTGGTCTGTGTTCAGCAAGAAAAGTAGGAAATATGACAAGTTTGTCGGTCTCACTACTTCATCTGAACACAGCCTTGTGAGAGAGACGGCTGCCCCAGCATTACATCTCTTTTGTTTTCAGAAGGGAATGGACCAGGGTTCCATCACTCAAATCTTTCCAGTGTTTTAACAACCACATTTTTCAGCTAATGACTGAAAGACAGTACTTACTCAAGACCTTTTTCCTCAAGCAAAGCACAGACTCATCAGAAGGGAAAAAAAAGATTTCAGGCTCCATCTCTTCCAATTTGCAAGCCAGGATTGATTTGGGTCAGTAAACGGAAAGCAAAAGTTCCTATAACATGCAGAGACACATTCCTCTGATCAAACAGGCTTGAGATTACACATCTCAAACTGCCTGAACTGCATAATACTGAAAGGCTTTGTGATGGGAAACAAGTGACATGACAGTAAGTGGGAGAGGAGAAAGCCCTCCAAGCCCAGCTCCATCCCACAGGTAGGCGGGCAGCACTGGATGAACAATCACAAAGTACAGGCATTTCCTGGCAGCCTGTGTTATTGTGAGACCTTTTGCTGAGCAGGCTTTGGTGAGTCAGTGTGTGTTCACGCACTTACAGTGAGGCAGTGCTGGATGATTGATCTTCTGAAGTTAAAACTGCGCAGGCTGAGCCTCGGAAGATCATGTCTGTAAGACAGCCCAACACTGTTACTGGCCAAACTGCTTGGGAAGCTTAACAGTGGAGGGCAAAACTCTAGAGATGATTTGGTCTAAATGACCCAGTGTAACACCATGTCCTGTGCAGAGGGACATATATAATATTTATAAGTTTTATATTTAAAACTTTTTCTGAGTCTTTTAAAGGGATTAAGAGAGGCAGCTTCTTCTCTCATGCTTCCTGATAGCAGGTCAAATCAGCAGGAGATCCACTGAGCTAATAATTAGGGCTCATCACATCCTGGTATCAAATAATTTCTCTTTTTGTCGGAAAGCAAAAAAATTAGTTTTTTTTCTTCACCATTCTTTTGGCTGAACTTTTTTACTAAATGTAAAACTAGAAGATCTTGCTGAAAATGGATTACTTTTTTCCTCTCAGTTTTTTTTTTCCTCAGAAAATGGAAACAAAAATATTTTTAGTGCAAAAGCACAAATTGTCATTAAGAAATTTGAGAAATTGTTTTCTCCAAAATATCTGTATTTAACAACACTTTTATAATATCTTTTATACATTTCTGATATTACTCATGTGTATTTACCTTGTATTCCTTTCCACGGGGCCTGTTCGGTATGGCCAAGAAAAGAATTACCTGTGTCAGCCAGAAACGGCACAGTCTATCTGGTTTCACTTTCGCTGGAAGTTTTAATTTTTGTGATTTTCATACAGCTTCTGCAACTGGACTTCCTTCAGAATTTACTCTTTATTTCATTTAACACTGTGTAGAAGCAAAGTGCTTGACAGAAGTCCTAGGTCAACCATCCAGCACTTAGAGTTTCACAGCTCTCAGGAGCTGTGGTCTCAAAAAAAAAATACAGTGCAACCTATATGTTAGGAACATATCTGACTGTCATCTCAAACTGTATATAGCTGGACACTTAAGACTGGACCAAAGCACCAAAATCACAGAATCACAGAATCACAGAATATTATGAGTTGGAAGGGACCCACAAGGATCATCTAGTCCAACTCACCACCTAACACCCGTACAGAGTCCGAGAGCACATCCCAGAGCGTAACACCACCTAGATCCCTCACAGTCTAGCAGGCCACTCCGAGCCGGAAGGGACCCAGGGTCATCCAGCCCTACACCCCCCAGCTAGACCATGTCACTAAGCTCCTCATCCAGTCTTCTCTTGAACACCTCCAGGGACGGCGACTCCACCACCTCCCTGGGCAGCCCATTCCAACACGCAATCACTCTCTCTGTGAAAAACCGCTTCCTAACGTTAAGATTGAACCTCCCCTGGCGTAGCTTGAGGCCGTGCCCTCTCGTTCTGGTGTTGTCAGCCTGGAAGAAGAGGTCTACACCCATCTGGCTGCAACCTCCCCGCAGGTAGTTGTAA
>WEKX01016157.1:158428-278039 GCA_013390025.1 Pitta sordida
GCACAACCCCAGTAAGCCAGGACTGTTGGTAAATTATGGAGAGTGGCTTGGCGAGTTCATCCGCTAGTTCTTTCAAGACTCTCGGGTGGATTCCATCCGGTCCCATAGACTTATGAGGGTCCAAGCCACTCAGCAAGTCTCTGACCAGACAGAGCTCAACCTAGCTGTCTCTGTCAAGGACAATAAGAAAAGTTTCTATAAGTACATTAACAGTAAAAAGAAAGGCAGTAACAGCCTCCACTCCCTATTGGATGCAGAGGGCAATATTGTAACCAAAGACGAGGAGAAACAGAAATACTCAATGCACACTTTGCCTCTGTTTTTAATAGCAAAACAAACTGCCCGCAAGACAACTGGATCAGCAGTGGCATGGAAGGAGCTGGGGTGCAGTATAACCCCCTTGTAATCCAAGAGGAGGTAGTCAATGCCCCAAGCAACCTCCAGAGAAAACACCAGAGTGTGATAATTTTAAGTCCTCACTAATCCTTATTAGCAGAACACATAAAAGAAGATTCCTACCATTTTTGTTCTCCAATTCTCACAATTTTCTATAAATGTTTGCAGCATTCTTAGCTTGTATGGTGGAACAATGGGGATGAAACTCATATGGAGGTATTAACTGAAACCCCGTGCGATTGCCACAATTTGTGAAGCAGTCAGTGAAGCAGCATTAGTGATTTGTGAGGAGTGATACTTCTGATGTTACAAAAAATCAGCTTTGGACTTTATGCTTTCAATAGAGAGGCAGCAGACAAATCCACTTTAAAAGGTCCCTTTTGGACTACCTAGACTTTCTCACAGTATGTGCTGACTGTATCTATGGCTGCACTGTAAACAAAATCTTTCATGTATCTGGGGAGGCAAAAAGGTAAAGGAATTACAGGAAAAACAAGAAAAATATTCAAATAATGAAAAGTGGCCAACCCCCCCCCTTCATTCCAAAGGAGGAAAACATGCTGAATGCTATTTCTTATGTATGCCTTTGCAGCACAGGGTTTGACTCAGCAAGCCACCCCTAGGGCTTAGAGCCTGATCCTGGATGACATCAACTCTCATTTTCAAAATAGTGGCTTGCAATGTTTGCCACTATTTGTGGCAGTGCTACCTCCTGTGGTGTCTGTACCTGTGCCAGGCTGGGGAGTGCCTCTGTAGTGAGGGAGTGTGGCTCACCAGAGCAGAATCTCCTTGTTGCAGGCATCTCCCCAGCGTGCTGAGGGACTGACTGGATGGCCGTGGTGACTCACACACTGTCCAGCTGCAAAGCCACAGAGAGACGCCCTGAGGCTGACACAAGGACAAGGAGGGGCCATTGCCCTGAGATGCCACATCTGGGGCCATCGCATGTAATGTCACAATCACACATGCACCCTCAAGGCCCGTTTCTGACTACATACTCACTTTTGAGGGCGCCCATTACCACTGCTTCTACGTATCTCCTGAAATCCGGTGGCTCTGGCTGTTCTCTTCCACACACCCAGGGGCATCAGGGTTACCCTGATGTCTCTCCTGAAGATCTCAATAGCATGGTCCTCTTCTGAGAACCTCTCCCCAGCCATTCTCCTCTGCACTTCCTCTGCACAGCATGAATACGGTAAACCCTCTACTTCATGGTTCAAATCTCATGGCTTCAGTACATCATGGGGTTTTTTCCACGAAGATGCCTCAATTCTTTGTGGCATTTCCCCCTTGGCATGTGCCCAGAGTGTCTCTGCTGCCCTGCAAGGCGGGGCAGCTTGCTCAGGGACTGCCCAGAGTCGGCCAGAGGGAGCGCTGCTCTGCTGGCCCATGCGGTCCCGGGGCTGGGGAGAGCACTCCTCTGCCAGTCCTGGGCCTGAGGGGAGCACTTCTCTTCTGGCCAAGGGCAGCCCTGGAGAGGTGGGAGGGCGGTGGGGCTGCAGGATCATTCCAACAGACAACTTTTTCCTGGCTCTGCCCAGATCCCATCCCTGCACTCTGGACACAGACCTTGGAGACATGGGATGGGCTAAAAGGCTCAAACACATCTCTCCATAAGCAATGAGTGCCATGATCACACCATGCCCAGGACACATCGATCCTGCAGGCACAGAGCTCGGTTCTCCGCGGCGTTCTCCCAAGCCAGTAACAGGGGTTGGAACTCTTAAGCCAGCACTGTTGCCCATCCCGGCTCCAACTCCCACTGCCTTTAGTGCGTGGCGGCAAGCAGTGATCTCACAGCCTTGCCAGCATGACCCAGGTTGTGGATGGGCAGGAGTGGGGACATTTTCCAGCCACAAGGTGTCTGTGGAGGTGGGGAGGGGGTGGCGGCAGTGCTTACCCTGCCCTGTACAAACTGCAAACGGAGCAGCAATGCCATGCACTGCTTCTGGTTTTGGGGGGNNCGGGGGGGGGGGGGGGGCCAGCGGTGGTACCAGCTGCCTACTGCTGCTCGGCAAGCCTTGGCGTGGCAGTGAAGGTGTCCCTGTGGTTGCCAGGGCTGCGGGGGCAGGGAGACAGGCGTGGCTTATTTACATATTCATGAGCCTCCTATCTTTGCAGAATACAGGCTTCACAGGGCTTGAGAAGACCCAAACCTTCAGGAAATTCAAGGATATACTGTGTATTTATTTTTACTCTTTTGACTTCATTTGCAGCATCTACCTGACATGACTGAGGACACAGGCACGGCAGTTGTCCTCAGAAAGATTTTAGCACTGTGAGTTCAGAAAGTCCAATCTGCTGGATGATGCTGGATCTGGGAAGCAACATTAATTTTTCATGCAGGACTGAGTGACAAAGTGGATGCCCTGGGTACAGTGCACAATAGGCAGCAGTCCTGAGAGCTGGTGTGTCCTCACCACAACACACAGCTCCATGGTCAAGGAGGTCCCTCCAAGGATGCAAAGAGCTGTGCAGGAGTAGCAGATGCTATTTCTTACTCCAGTCTGACTTGCACAGGCTCAGCTCCAGGTGCCTCCTGCTGCCCATTACGTGTGCATAGGAAGGGGACCAACTGTTCTCTCTAAGCAGTGAGGGGGAGGAGGTACAGGTGCCTTCAGTGTCACACTGTCAGTGAATGCTGCACTTGAGACAGTGCACGTCCACTCTGCCTCACTTCCCTCCTATTTAGCTTATCAGCTCCTGAGACCCGTTGGATGAGCGGAAACAAGGTTTACTGCCATGAGAATTTTGCTCTACACAACCCAAACCTCCCCACTGCCTATCTTGTTGGGCAGAGACTTGGTGTCTATACAGGCCTCTTGCAGTGATGCCGTGACTCAGGTTGATCCTTAGGCCTAAGCACCACCAGCAATAACAATCCTGACTGAGAGGCAACACGAGCTTTCCTCCCTGTTTACTGTAATAAGTGCCACTAAAGCTGAATTTGTAGTAACAAATAAGGATGTTCCTTGGCTGACAAGTATCCACTTAATTCTTATTAGCTGGATCAAGGCTGGAATAGTAATCAGTATGTTAGAATTCCCACAATTTACCTTCACTTATGGAAAAATTACGCATCTTGCCAACTGAACATACCAACCTAAAAACACATCCATATTATTCACAGTGTACTGCCTAGAAACATAACATCAGGGCTCTGGTCCAAGTTGCTGAAGCACAATAATTATATTTTTTATGCAGATTTTACATCTGATGGATTATAAAATATCATGTCTAGTCACAGTGTTTTAGAAGAATAGGAACACAGAAAAACAATAGCACTTCAACTAGGTCAAGATTGCTAATCAGAATGTAGCAGTCATTACTGTGTGCAAAACAAATAGGCATGAAAGATCTGCATTTCTTATCTTGCAAGCTATGTATTTGTCTTCTGGAAAAGTCTTTTCTGTTCTTTTTTTTTTTTTGCTTTTTTAATGATCCTTTTCAACCATGAATAAATTAACAATCACTTTGTGTGAAATGTACAGAAATTTATGTCAACATTTATTACCATGAAATGTGGAAGAAAACATAATGCAACCTGAGCTTTGGGAAATATGACTACTTAACTGATCCTATCCTGATGAGAAGGAAATATCAAATGCATTATAAATGCTGGCAGGGTGACCAGGCATGTAAAAGAGGTCATCCAACACCACCCTTCACATTGTTTACAGTTTTGTAAGTCAGCTTAAAGTATTAAAAACACATACTGTCTTGCACAGGAAGCTCATAATCCTTAAAAATGTGACTGCTGTTATTTGATTTGCCTTTTACAGATCAATAGCACAGCGGATTTCACCTAGGGAAAATCTGCTGAGAGCAGTCTGGTCCTGGTATTCTGCTCAGCCTAGTTTCCAAACTGTCTGTGTGAAGATCTTGTGGGTTCATTAGGGCACATATCCATATCCACATGTGGGCTTTTATTACCTGTCTAAGCACCTATCTCCTCTGCAACACTCTGTATCAAAAGTTCAGTCAATGGATGAAGACAGTAGCCATCAATCCAGCCTTGGAAAATAAGGAAATATTTAGACTGTTTCTCTCTTCCTGCAAATCAGTGTATCATACAGGATACTTAAGCCAGCTGTTTGGCCTTGAGGACTTCTGCAGAGCAAGTTACAGTTCACAGGAGATACAATCATCATTTGTCAATAGGAAAAGAAAACTCCCTTCAGCATATTCCCCAGTCATGCTTCCAGCATCAGACTCGATCAGCCAGGACAAGGAGGGCCCACATCAATGAGAGCTGCCTTACATCATGCATCAACTAATACTATTAATGAGCAACTGGCAAAATGGCTACTTGCTAGAAGGAAGGAGTCCTGATCCTCTGCCAAAAAATCCAGTGGAGAAGTGATATTTAGGATCAAATTCAGACTCATAGTAAGAAAATGTCTAGAACAAGCTTGTTGCACTTGCTTGAGGGCTGGGTTTGATCTGTATAAGCATCTTCATCCTGACTCTCCCCATCATATACATTCACCCCATTAAGGATATAAAGTAAGAGCAGTACTTAAGAGCCATTTTCAAAACCTTCAGTTTAAATATGCAGTATCAGGACAGGCCAAGTGCACCTCACCAAGAGTTTGATCTATATGAGCAGAACAGGCAAAGATTTAAAGGGCTTTGGAGGGTTTTGAGATGACTTAAAAGCTTTGAAGATGCTCCTAGGAAGAAAATGGAAAATAGAAGGGACAAATAAAAGCAAAAATTATGCAAGTTTGTATTATAAAAGTCCATCTACAGAATTAGAGATTATTTAACAAATTTGATCAGCAGTAAATTCAATCCCAGTGAAATGATACACTTCTTCATCCAAAGTGGATAGAGTCTGAGGAACTGCATGAGAGATTCAGAGCTCAGCAAGATCTAAAGAGGAAATGAGCATTTGTTTGGAAATGACTTATGAAAGGTGACAGTAGCATATCTAAAAGGGGATGAAAAATCTTAAACATCATAGCTCAAACTAGTCTATGGTTCATGCAGACTGGTGGCACTTTTCAGTGGGCAGGGGAAAAAGACGTAAGAGAGAGGAGTGATGACTTTTGCAGGCCTATCAAGGTGCTTATGTCTCTTCCCCTGATATATTTGTCACTGCTATTGATGAGATGCTGCAGGGTTTAGAAAGGACAGAAGTCTGGGCATGTTTCACACCTCCTGTATTTCTAACACTTTAGGAATCTGGAAGAAAACTGTAAAAATGGGGTTAATTTGGTCAGTATCTGGAATATCATTATGCAATACGAAATACAGAAGATGAGTATGGAATTATGAGGATTGTGGAAGATCATTAGCAGGTTAAAGGAACCCCAAATGCTCTGTTGCCTTTGAATAGCACATGTTCAGATGCTTTTTCATTATTTGGGCTTTCTTTGAGTATTACCTTGATAACAAGGATGAAAGAATCCAACGTCAATAAAACGACCAGAGATACTGAATAGAAAGGTTTAGAAACAAGCACTCACCCAGAAAGGAATGCTACAGGAGCTTGGAAAAGTCATTGTGAATAGAAGGGACTAGTAACAGTCCGGGGTAAGGGAAAGGCACCTATAAACTGAAAAAACCTCACCCAATTCAGGTACTGAAAAGCTTATGAGATTATGTACGGGCACTGGTTAGGGCACACCTTGAATACCGTGTTCAGTTCTGGGCTCCTCAGTTTAAGAGGGATGTTAAGATCCTTGAGCGGGTCCAGAGAAGGGCGACAAGNAAGAAATGTATGACATGACAAGCAGAGTGGACAGGATGAATTTGCACAAGAGGATGAGGGTACGTTTCCACAAATAGAGTCAAATATATGGACACATCTCTGAAGAAAGTAAAAATAATTTTTCTGTCTTTTTCTCTCTGATTAGCAAAGATTGCATCTATCAAAATATCTATCTATATTGCATCTATCTAAAGCCTAGCTTTTGCAGAAAGATTTGCTTTGCAAAAGAGATTCAAGGAGACTACATCAAGATGGGACTTTCAAACCTTTGCAGGGATGAGGTGATGTATTTGCACACTGCAGCCCTCTGAGGCAAAGCCCAGCTAGTGAGCACACACCATGGCTTGCGTGCTGGAGCAGCAATGCCAGTGACTGAGTTCATGTGATCCCCTGCTGCAGGTGTTCATGTCTCTTCAGCCATCTAGTCTCCTAGGAGCCTTTGTACTAAATGCCTTTATCCTGCCTACATCTTTCTTGAAGAGTATCATTGTTCCTAGACCCACTGCTGAATCGTATGAGACACACTGGGGTGCTAAGCAGCTGGGGCATATGCTCCTGGTTGTCCTGGTCAATAGCCCATTCTGAACAGATATGGTAGTAAATGACAAAGGGTCACCACAAAACTTTTAGGTATTTTTGGCTGCTATGGTAGTTTTCAGTCAATGGAACACAGTGAATTCATTACAGTTGTTGCTTTCTATATGCCTCAATGTGCACTGGTCACTTGTAGAGAGAACTTATGTAGTTCTAGGCCTCTCAGATACTAATAGCTTTTCTCAAAGTCATATTTTCCTCCACAGCAGCCTTGAGTCTGTTTCTAGAGTCAACTGTGATCACTTTCAAAAATCAAAATGAGAAAAATTCTTAGTTTGTCAATAACTGGATGGAATAGTGTCTCCTTCCTGACACAACACACTGTGACAAGGGGACACACTCCTGCAAGAATGGACACAAGTACTACAACCACCCCAAGAGAGAGGACTCCTTTGCTATTCAGAGAAAATGTCTCAGCCAAGGACTCTAAGGATCTCTCAACTACAATTTAGATTTTTTGCTTTACTGCTGCATCACTTTTGTAGCCTACACATCAGCAATGCCTCAGGTGTGGCCAGAGGCAGAACTGCTCAACTGCTCTGCTGACTTAAATAAGGGAGTCCAGTCAACGAGAGTATGTCCTCACCAAGTGTCATGTAGCAGAATCCATCTGCAGTCATATAGCTCCTTAGATGTGTCTCTTAAATTCCAACCCTGCCGATCACTAACACAGTAGAGACTTCATTTGCTACTGGCCCACTTACTATGTTACTCACAGAAAGAAAATAAAAGTGTTGTGGCAAAGGTCTCAGTTGAGTGTTCCTTAGGAGATCTTTAGGATCATTAAATGATAGAGATGTGAAGGGATCTCTGGACATAGAGAATGACTTGGATTTGAAGGGATCTTAAAGATCACCTGGTTCCAACCCTCTCGCCATCGGCAGGGACATCTTCCACTAGACCAGGTAGGTCAGAGCTCTATTCAGTCTGCCAGTAAACACTTCCAGGGATGGAGCACCCACAACCTCTCTTGGCAACCTGTTTCAGTGCCTCACACTCTCACAGTAAAGAATTTTTTCCTAATATCTAATTTAAATCCATTCTTTTTCAACTTGAAACCATTCTCCCTTGTCCTGTCACTACATGCTCTGATGAAAGTAGAGCTACCAACAAAGTCATATCAGATTGCTCATGACATTGTCCAGGCAAGTGCTGAGCACATCTAAGGATGAAAACTCCACAAGCTCTCCAGGCCCCAGTCCAGCTCCCCTGTTTTTCTTTATGTCTGGTCAGCAATTTATGTTCCCTGCCTCTCATACTTTTGTTGTTCACTTCTAAGAAAGATTTGGTATGTAACTGGAAAATTTTGAATTTAGAGAACAAATGGAGGTAATGTATAAATTTGACTTGTCTCCAAGTCAACGATATATATGATGAGGGAGGAGGAGGAGATGAAAGCAATAAAAGATGATGCACTTGAGAAATGACAATCTCTCCTTCTATGCAGATTCCTTCAGAAAAGACATCAGATCAATAGTTTTTAAATGACATAAACAATCAAAGGGTTGATCGAGTCAACTGGTGCTGCATCAGATGAATCTGGGTTGCTGAATTATGCTTTTCCTTAAGCCAGACCTAAAGTTCATTGAAATATACAAGTCTTTCAATGGACTTTGCTGGACTTTGCTTCTCTCTTCTTGATTATAAGGTTCTATGACAAGGACTATATCTCTGTCTGAGATTGTTTTTCTGAAAAATACTCTTTATGCATTTAGACACTGTCAAATACATTAACGAGCCCCATTTTCCAGCTAAACTCCAAAAGACACCAATGCACATTCAGCGCCTCTGAAAAGCAGACATCTATTTAGGTGTCAAAATATGGATACTAACATACCTTTGAAAATACTAGCTCAGATAAATATAATTTTCCATTTGAAAACTAGTGTGAAACCTTTCACCTTTACAGAACCAGTTAATGGTGACAAGAAATTAATCCAGCTGAAGGGTCGTACAGCAAACTGCTATATTTGAAGGTCCGGAGGTAGCAGACGGATTCCTAGTAGAGAAATGACCACATCATTCTGATTGCTAATTAGTTCCTTTTGCCCTTCGTATGTCTCCCTTTCTTTCAAAAGCCTTAGCTAGGAAGCTCTGGGTCAAATGTGCTTGCAGGGCACTCACCAGCTTTCCACTCTCAGAAAAATCAACAAAAACCTCAGCATTATCAAAACACTCCAGTGAAACTTTGCTTGTATTTTACTTAGACTAAGCTGGCTTTGGTAGATATGTATTTATTCTCATTTATAGTGTGGAAGTAAAAATTTTATAGACTATTAAAATATCTGAAAAAAAATCTATAAAAAAGTCTTTTTTTCTCATGCAGACTTCTGTCTATGGTATGTCAAGGCTTCTTGGGAGAAGCCTTGCATCAGGAATAGAGTTGCCAGTAGAATCAGGGAAGTTATTCTCCCCCTGTGCTCGGCACTGGTAAGACCACATCTTGAATACCGTGTTCAGTTCTGGGCTCCTCGNAAGGCTGGCCATGAAGTCTTGCTTGGGACATGGACCAAATCAGAGCAGTCTCCAGGGCAGCTGTTGTGCTGGCAAGCATGGATTAGTTTGATCTATAGATCTATCAATCAGGCACATTTCACACACACTTTAAAATATAGAGGTGGGAAAGTGTTTTGCTTAAATTCCAGGGACCCCTTATAAGCTGATATTTGTCTGCATACATGGCCTTGTTTGTGAATCTGTACTGAAGTCCAATTCAACAGTAAACCAAATTCTCTACTGCTGTAAACAAATGCAGCCACACTGACCTGTATCAGTGTTTTATTAAGAACCAACTCTGAAGCCTGAAATCTGGATTATGAAGGAGCATTTACTGGAAGTGAGAATTGCAGTAGGAACTTTTGTTGGACGCCTATTGCAACAGACTTCTCAGTTCTTTTTAAAGTGCCTCTAGTGTTGCAGGCTTTTACTGAGGGAACACAATGGAGCTGGCAGGAAAGCCATAGTGCTTCACCATCTCAGAAAAGCAAAAAAAAAAAAAAAAAAAAAAAAAAAAAAAAAAAAAAAAAAAAATCCATCAGTCCTTAGGGATACAGCACTACTAGGTAACTGGGACAATGAATTAACAAGGACTGACTTTTCCCTCCCTTTGTTTTCAAGGATAGCAAGTAACAAAATCTGGCAGGCTGAAAAGCCACTGCTCGGAGGAGAGAGACAAAGAGGCAGGGCTGAAATTCATCGTGTCAGTTTAAAAAGGCAGAGTTTTGCATTTACACAATATGCCCATTCTTGTTCTGCTTGACTCATGGAAAAATATTGAACATTCGACAAGAATGTAGGAATGTGTCTGGTGTCTGATCTCCACAAAAATCTAAATGCCGTTTACATTCACATAAGAAATAAAGTCTGGCTGTCCAGGCTCCCTTGGTGTGTAAAGAAAATAACAGTAGTGATAGCAATATCATTATAATAACAGCAGTAATATAATTTTTTAACTGGCTGTGTAACTAGTACAAATAAAGCACGAACCCAGGCGCTCCAGGCCTTTAATCCCAAACACAACTCAGCAGAGCTTTCTAGACCATTTGCCTGTCACAAGCATCACAAAGGCTCTTCTCCACCGACAGCATCTGAAACCACTGTTTGTTTTCCTGCATAGCAGAGGTTAAATCTTTTTATTGCTTTTTTGACTTCAGATGCCGTAATAGTTTCAGTGCCTATATTACCATCTATGGGAGACAGGCTGTGTGTTTGCCAGCTGTCAGGCAGTCTATTCATCTCCAGTTGCCTTTTGCCTACTTTCTGCTGCAGAAGAATTTCTCTCCACTTGATTTCATGTGCTGGAGTCCTGTTCCTGCCCACGTTCCTGCTGCTTGTTTTTCAACACAGGCTGGCTATAAGCCGAGGGAGCATGGGAGACTGCAGTCCTGAAGAACTTGGGGCTCCTGTGTCACACATACCTTGCCAACCAGCCAGCTATGCCATGGTCTGGGCAACATCATATAAAGTGGCAGCACATGATTGGGGGTTACTGGCTGAATCCAGTCACTGACTGGAGGAAGAGGCAACCAATGGGGTCACCATGTCTGCACTGATCCTCCTGCTTGTTCCATACCAGAGATCTGCAACCTGGCTACTTATCCTCTGCACAGAATCCCCTCTTCTTTCCCAGTTCTTCTCATCCATCTAAGGCATGTGGTCTGTGTGGTGAGGATATCAGTACACATAATGTCTGGCCACTCTTGACTCATGTGTTCCTGGAAGTCCTCTCAGGTATCTACCAGCATCATGAGGCACCCGCATATCTCTAAAACGTGCAATACTGTGGTATTTAAAATTTTAGCAAAGCCTGATTATCAGGTAGGACTGTGTGGGAAGATAGAATAGCCAGGCCATAAAGACCAGACCCTATAATCATAGTCCTATGGTATATCATTCTTTGCCTAAACAAATCATGCTTCTATTTAAGAGAGGCCCTCAAATCACAAGAGGTAATGATGATATCTAGTGGTTGCCTCTTATTTTCTCCCCGGTAGGTTAGTGATCTGAAAACCTGCAGACCTGCATATTTCTTGACCCATGGCATGAGCTCACAGGAGGTGGAGAGAGGATGAACATCTCTGCCAGACCTTGTGACAGGGGTAAAATAGATCACTGTAGATCACTGCATGAGGTTTGTCGAATTGGTGTGTTTTTTTTAAATTTTCCTAGGTGTGACCCAACTCATCATCTCCTTACCCAGGCTGTCAGAAGCATCTTGAAGCCTCACTTAAAATCTTAACCAAAAAGGATCAATCTCATAGCTCACAACTACCAAGCCCGGAGTTGTACGTTGGTCTTCCTGCCATTACTGCTATGTGAAATTGTCTACAGAAAAGAAACGGCACCTTAAAAACCCTTCCTCACACAGACCAGCCAGGAAGCCACAGGCAGTGTCATTTTCTCACCTTCCTGCTCCCCAAGGAAACCATGTCTCAGACTCCTGAATGCAACAAAAAGACTGTTGTAGACATCAGTGTGTCTTGGATCAGGTTCCAGCTACCCAAGAGAAGAGATAGGCTTTGCAGGCCATGCAGATGGTTAACATCCTTACATACAAACACTGCCTTATTAAATCTACAGTAAATTAAATGAACACTTAAGACACTCAACTGAAAATGCTATTGATTGCAGTAATTAAATTGAAATACCCAATTAACCACACCAGAATAAGAAATGAATATATGATGGAGCACTGGTCTGTAGTATCTGAGCCAATCAGATGCTACCTATACCTTAATTTGGGATTAAATATTTTTTAAAGGGAGTTTATAATGATTTGAAGATATACATATTTATATAGCACGTGCATATATATGTCTATACACGTATGTGTATGTTTATATATATACACATACAGACATACATCATATTATTATATTCAAGTCTCCTGTCTCTTAGCCTCTTGTTGGCAGAGATGTACTTTCAATTCCAGGTCCGCCACCATCTTCCAAGATAAACTCACACATTATTAAAACATCTAAATCAGAAGGATTACGAATGTCCTCCAGCGGACTTCTTTTTCCTCCTGTATTAAGAACATTTACATGAAGGTATCTGGAGTTTCAAAGCCATTTCTGATTGAAGCGAAAATGAATATCTGGGAGGAGGAGAAGCGGGGAGAAGGAAAAAAGGAAAGAAAGAGTCTTTTTTTCTCTCTCTTTAGCCTTTGCTGTCAGGTTTCTGCCTGCTGCTCTAACCACAGCTACCTCAAAGCAAAAGTTTACATTAATTAAGACATCTAAGTGTTAAGATTCTTAGCCTCTGAGCCTCTCTCCCTTTCCTCCCCCCACTTTTTTCAATCAGGAGTGGAAACTTTATCTCACCTACAAAGGGACACTTCACCCAAATGTTGATGGATTGCAGTGATAAATCTTCACTTCACTCCAGACAAGTCTCCTGCTGGAAGGTTCTTAGCCATCCCCAGTGACAGGTCGTCCCTCCCCCNCCCAAATTTGTGGTGGGTTTGAGGCAGCCTCAGCTTGGAGAAAACTCGGGTATGGCCACCCTACTCTGCTCTACCAGAGATGTGGATGAGGGCCTGGCCCTGTTTGGAGGGGAATTTGGTCTCCACAAATCATGAAACTTCAGCCTCATAATAGCAACAGTCAGAATGACAAAAGGTCAAATTGGGTTACAGTCACTCAATCCTACCAAGTTATTTGGGTAGTGGCAAGAGGATTTATTTTTAATGACTTCACATCCCATCCTCATAGACAATAACCAGAGAGTGTCTGTGAGCCTGCAAGCCTTAATCTTTGGCTCAGGAAAGAGCAGATCCCAACAAAACATACGGCAGGGACGAAGTTATCTTCCAAATTTGATGGTTTCAGTAGGGAACACATTTCTTGCCACATCCTCAGTCACCCCATCACCCTGGCATGGTCCACAGCATTGTCCCTCCCTTGTCCTGGGGTGGTGACTAGGTCCTATTCCTGCCTGGCACTCCTAATGGCTTCAGTATCTTGATGCCCAATGGACAAAGCTGAGGCAGATGCCTGTCCTTGATGATACTGGAGCCTGGATCCCTGTGGGGCCACATTCAAAGGATCTGAACTGCTGTCTTACACCCAGGCTCTGGAGCTGGGGAAGGTAGAGGTGATCCTACCATGGTTCTGCAATATTTCAGAGGGGTCATAGAGGTACTATTTCTGCAGGTCATCCCTTTGTTTTGGCCATGCCTCCAGTTTGGCCACTTCCATATGTTTTCTGGACCAAACTGATCTCTTATTGTTCCTCTCCTCCTAAGTGAAACTCCAGTCCCTGTGGCCCTCTGCCACTGTTTATGCTGGCAGAGACCAGTGGATATTGGCAGCCAAACTTGTATGGGATTCACACAGTGAGTGGGCAGGGAAGGAAGAAAGGGCACACTATGGCCATCATTGCCTTTGCTTGCCTTGCAGAGAGCATGCCCTCAGACAGAGGGGATGAAGGTCACAGCTGGTCAGGAGACTGGGCTGAGGCAGGTCTTAAAATGCTTATATTTAAAAGGTACTTTAGATCCTGTTAGTATCACAGTATCACAGTACTAGCAAGGTTGGAAAATACCTTGCTGATCATCAGGTCTAATCTATAACCATACATCAGGCCATCATCTAAACCATGGCACTAAGTGCCTCGTCCAGCCTACTCTTAAACACCTCCAGGGACGGTGACTCCACCACCTCCCTGGGCAGCCCATTTCAATGGCAAATCACCCTTTCAGTGAAGAATTTCTTCCTAATATTGAGCCTAAACCTCCCCTAATAGAGCTTGAGACTGTGTCCTCTTGTTCTGTCACCAGTTGCCTGAGAGAAGAGATCGACTTCCCCCTGACTATAACCTCCTTTCAGGTAGTTGTAGACTCGTAAGACTTTCTCTGTGAAAGATGCTCACTTTGCCCCAGGAGCTTTCTTCTATTTATCTGACAACACTTCTGAAGACATTGTGCTGCCCACTCTGTCTCATGAAGGAGGGGTCATACAGCCAAGTACAAAATGTGCACTGGAACAGAGACGTCTGAGGCTTCAGAATGCATGGACATGTTTGAGCAGCAGGGTGAAGCTCTGCTGCTCTGGCCATCCCTCCTTCACTCTGCTGCAGGGAGACACAGAAGTGAGTCTGCTGTTGACCCAAGTGTCTCACCTTTATGCCTCTGAGATGCCCAAGTAACCCAATCCTGACTGAAGTCAACAGAAAACTCATAATGGGCCCCAAGGCCTGTCCTTAATGTATCAGAACCTAAAATAAGGCCCTGGCCTGGACTGCCTGGCTACTCTTCAAAATGGCTCTTAGTTATAAAGAACAAATTGTAAGTTCTCATGTAATGTCCCTGGCAGAATCCAAAGTTGTAAAAGAAAAGCCTATAAACATCATTCCCACTCAGGAACTCTGCAGTGTTATTTTCTGACCCCAATGCACTTTGACATATCACAGACTTATGCAGGTTGAATCTCCCCCCAAAGGGTCTTGAACAAAAAAAATTTCTGAAGGTTTCTCTCCTTTTCTTTCCCTTGCAGCTTAGTACAAAGAAACATCTCATTTTGCTCATGTAGATCTAAAATGACATACAGCTTAGAAATGACTTCAAGTACAGCAGAGAGATTACAAGCAAAAGCAGTTCCTGAGGTCTAACTCTGCATTTATCTGCTCCGAGGAGCAGGTTCCAGAGCCTGTACTTCTCCGCCAAACCCCAGGAGTGCAGGAGGGATTTGTTTACATGCTGGAGGAACAGAATCATGTCATGGAAATTCTGAAAACGGCTTTACTGAATTTTACTTTTCTATTTTCCAGCTTAACTGAAAGGAAGCACAGCTTCTCTGAACCTGAATCCTCCTCCACTGGCAGATTATTTATTAAACAGCAATGGTAGGCTGGAGCTGTTTTCACTTAAGGACAATTCTTTACAAAGCCTAACTGAGAAGCAGCGTTGCCATAGTTACCTGAGCAAGCCTCAGCACAGCACAGTTCCTTCCTACAACCCAAGAGTTTAGGTCAACTTGCAAGTTTGTCAGACAAAGCTTAATGATTTGCTATTTCATGCAAGTGAATAGCATTTATCAAACAAGAAGGTGACATGCAAACCACAGAGAGGATTGCCTCCCACTCTTTTTTTTTGGTGCTGATCCAGAAGCCCATGAGGTTCACACCAGCTGGAAATTCTGCAGGGTATCTCGACAGCTGGGGAGGAGTCTGGAGTAAAAACACATTTAGATCTTGGCACTGGTTTCGGCTATCCCATCCAGCCCATCATTAACAGCTTCTGTACAGCACTGGTCTTCCTCCAGGGGCTGTAAAAATGAACAAAACCTCCCTTCAACCTAAACTTCCTTTCCTTGTCTGCAATTCCTGCAGACTTTCCATTCTAGTGGTCCTATTGTTTCATTTGGAAATGTCAGAGAGCTGCACAGCATGCCCATTTTATAAGGAATATGTTCCATTTTAGGAGGCCAAAATTGTACACCATGTTGTTCCACAATTAATTTGCTTGAAACTTGCTTTGGCTCACTATGGCTTGTCTGTAATGCCCTTCTTTCTTTCTTTTTGCCCTCCTTTTTTCTTTTTTATAGGTGTGCCTATCTGTATTTAGATTGGTAGCTACTGCAGACACTTGCTTTGCACCTGAACAAACAGGATTGCTGAGGACAAGATTAGCGCCTTTGTGCCAGCCAGTTTGGACACTGGGCATCCCAATGAATGGGCATTTTGCTTTTGAATACCCATTACTGGAAGCGGCAAAAAAAAAGTAAATACTCCAATTGTATCATTTGTGAAGTGGGTCATTCCTACAAAGGGAACTGGAAAAATCTGCCTTCCTACTCACAGTTTCCTTCAGTTCTCCTTGTTGTAAAGTTGGAGAGAGCAAAAGGGAGAAGAATGTGCATAGAGACTTAATTCTCCTGAGAACCTGGTGAAGTCAGGTAATCCTGAACTGGTATCAGGCATAAGTACATCCCTGCCCATCAGCACAACTGCAATTTAATTAGGAAGCAGGTGAGATGATGTGAGCACAGCAAAAAGTGGCCGCATACATTGGCCACTTCTGTCATTATTAGTGTAAGTTTTGTGAAGGTCTTGCTAAGGGGCTATGATGTGGGACAGATAATGTTTCTGACCTGGGACCAGAAGTTCAGAGGGATTTAGAACCCTAAATCCTACTCAAAATTAATGGGGATTAAGTGTCAAAGCTCACCAGGTGTTTAAACTCCCCTGGAAAACCTTAGGCTGAGTTAATACGGTGCCCACTCAAGCAGTCCTGCTGACCTCCATTCCTCTTTCTGACCACTATGATTGACATGCATTCTAGAAGGCATGAGTTCATGTAGGCGTGGTGCAATTTCAAGTAGAAGATTGCAAAGAGGAAGAGAGGACAGTGAATAAAAGAGTAAAGTAAATTATGAACCAGGAAGATAAGGATGAAAAGGAAACAAAGCAGGGATAGAACAACAGAGAGAAAATAGAAGATGGTGGCAAAGTTGAACAAGGAAGGAGAAGGAACAATGCAAACGACATGGAAAAAAGAAGGGAATGACCCATCTCTGATGATGAAGAAGGGAAGAGTGACTATGATTTAGTCTGAGGAGTATTGTGGACAGAACTCAGCAAAGGAAGAGATCTGCATCAAGATCCTGGAGAACTAAAGAAGAAAGAGAGAGCAAATAAATCAAAGGATGGTTGTTTCTTTCTATTGTGCAGACAAGTCTTCGGCGCCCTCCAAGATTTAAGGGGCAGCTCATATGTGAAGTAGCTTGTCATTTCTGAACTTTTGCAGGATGCACCCATGATATGATCTACTTTTAAGTAGATAGCTATATTAAAATAGCACGTTCCTGGCTAGATGATTGACACAGAGGACATTTGATTTCCAGAGACAATAAGCATAGAAGAGGACCATACCATTGGAATTTTCATTGCTGAGGGTCTTTGCATTTCCCTCCTCTCTCTGCCACCATTGTGTCCGATCCAGCCAGATTTGACAGACTGGCAGCAGTCTCAGAGAAGCAAAGCTCTTACAGATTGCATGAAAATTAGCAGTTAGGAACAAAACATGCAGCAGATAAGGGAGGTGCTGGTTGAACCCAGACATATTTGTTCAGCAGAGGTTGGCACAGAAACAAATTGACCCAACTGGCATCTAATGTTGAGATGCTTGAGCGTGTCCAGAGAAGGGCGACAAGGATGGTGAAGGGGCTGGAACACAAGNTGTGTTGTGGTTGGTAAGAAAAAGGAATGGAAAGAAGCAATGACTCCAGTCTTTAAGAAACCCAGCTTCTTTCTCTGTTTCTTTCCCATGTCATTTTTGGAGGTATATTATTCTGGATGATTTAGGCCATAAAAGCTTTTGAGTCATCTTCAGTATTTAGCTGTGAAAGATGAGACAGTTCAGTTCAAATCATTCATCTGAAGACATGTTAAATAATTAACAGTATATAGTTTGCAATGCTATTTACCATCTCATGGGGTTGCTAGTCCTCTGACCTTGTAACAGCCTTGTTTCATAAACAACACTCTGCACGACTGCACACTGACAAAACTTCTTAAAGTAAGGAACTGTAATTCAATACCAGCCCCATACGTGTGGTGGAGCAGGTAGTTTGTGCTGGTTCTTTTGGGCCCCAAGTAAATAGAGTGAGTTAAACAATAGGGAAAACTGCAGAGGAAAGAAAGGGAATGTAGTATATGCCAGTGCCAAAGCTTGAATACATTCATACGATATAGTAAACTAAGGTCACTGCCTTTGTTAACAAAATCTTGGCAAATTGCATCTACTGTAGAGGTCAGGCAATTATGTTCACAAGGAAACACAAACTTGCACGTTATTTAATGTTTCCAGCCTCTGTAGTGCAGTCCTACGTCATTTTAAATATACAACATCCCCGATGAGTAACAGATACTGCTGGACACACTGCTTTCCTCCAAACTCAGTTCTAACAGTGGTAGAAACATTTATGACAAAGTTGGGTTTTCACAGAGAATAGCAACCTCTTTGAAATGGAAAAATATTGAGAATGACTCATAATAAGATTGACTGCTTTATTTTGCCTCTTTCCAAGTTTTCTATTTTGAGTTTTATTTTTTATTTTATTTAGCTTTGTTTCCAGTATACTGTTAGTTCTTTGTGTTTGTCATTTTATTTCAGGTTTCCCAGTGCCTGCAGCACAGGTCAGCTTCTCTACTGTGACTGGCTGAGTGTTCTTTATCACAATATTTGTCAAATAGTGAAAAGATAATGTAGCAGATAATCACTAAATGTTACTGTTAGACACTAGCAGCAAACTAAAATACCAGGTCATTCAGAGACTTAAATAAACTCTGCCAGCAAACGAAACAAAACAAAACACAAGAAACCAAAATCAGTATTTTTTCTACTTACGTCTTGATTCATCTGAACTGCTAACTAGAGTGTGCAGCTGTTGGCTAAAAAGGATCTTGGCATCAGAACACTGGAAAGCGGCAAATATGGTACCAATTTTGAAAAAGGTTCAAGGGAAAAAGTTTCTGCCAGGCAAAATGTACATATATATATATATATATATAATTCTAAAGAATATCTTTAGGTGACACCAGGATAAATAAGATATACTGGAGACATTTACCTCAGTTTTGCAAAGGAAAATTGTACTTCATAACTCTAGTAAGGATTTTTTAAGATGATAACAAGCAGGCAAACAAGAGGAATTCAGTTGACATAGCTTAACTGGAAAGCTTGTACCCAAAGGCACACAGCAAGACAATTTGTTAGAGATGCTTGAAGAAATTAAGCTGTTATGGGTAAGAGGGAACCTCTTGCATATTGGCTTAAAAGCAGAATGGAAAGATAAGAGCAAATTATGAGTGAAAACTCACAAGAAAGGGAGATTCCCAGCATCTAGGTGATAGAAGATTGGATTCAATTCAATACAGATGAATATAAAATCCAGCATATATGAAACAGTTCTTTCTCTACCTAAAGAGATGGGACCTAATCTCGGTCTTACTCCTTGGGAATGAGACCGTCAGGTCAGAATAAACTGTACTTTAAGACCATCTCAGTGCTCAGAGATACAAGTGCTCAGACAGAGAGCTGAATGCCAGTGAAGCAACAGAGACACATCGTAATGGAAGTGTCTAAATGCACCCCCATCATAAAAAGAACATTGTAGAATTTTTTTTTCTTATCTGGCTATTACACTGTTATAGCAATGACCTCTAAAAGTGATCACACAAAAGTTCAGACAAATCTGTGGTCTCAGCTAGTCCAGACTTCATATCTGTGTTTATTCTGAAATTTAAATCACAACATTTTAAATTGTGTATGAAATTAAATGAAAAATCACTTTTTTCCTCTCGTTCTGTTCATCTCAAACTGCTCCTGGTTTCGGAGGTGAGCATTTAGTAAATACACTTTGAGAAGGAATGAAAGAAGTTTTTTAAGGTGTCATTGCTCTGGTTTGCAAATATCACTTGTTATATTTATGTTCTTAGCCATGAAAATGGATCATTCATGTAGTAGAGATCAAAAACATACACTAATGAATGATAATGATGGAATCTGTTTCTGCACACATGGGGTATTTTTGTCCTATACTGTTTGAAATGAAACTTCCAAACTACTCTCTCATCACTAAGCCCAAATTCATCCACATAGTATTAAAACAAACCACTAGAAAACGTAAGCGTTGATCTGTCAGAAGCATCTCCTTACACAGCCCTGAGGCTGAATCTACAGTGTTTCAGTCTTCATCTTCTACAGATCAACTCAGCCAAGACTTTCAGAATAAGCTGGAATGTTATTTCCCTACAGTGAAATCTGTTGATACTGATGGATATGTTTTTATTGGAAATCCCAGTGGGGCTGAGATTTTACTTGCAGTGCTAGTCTTGAGAACACCAAATGATTTAGTAGTAGTTGTGTAATCCTGAACTGGAGGCAGGGAATGGATGATATAAGAACAGGTCTGTCACCCCCAGCCACTAAATACTGACATGGAAAACGTGCTGCACTAGAAATGAGCAGATAGAGTGACCCCAAGGGGCACGGACGGGTGGTCCAAACTAACCCAGTCCTTCGTCTCTCTGCTTGCCTCATGTTTTCATCCTTTGCACTCCCTGGTTCTCCTGATAAAGCTAACAATGCCACAGTTGTTTTGCTCCCCACCACTGCTGAGGGCTCTATTTTTAATTGCAATTAATATGGTGGCCAAAATAAAGAAAAACTTATCTCTCACTCCCATTGTTTGCAAAGGAGCTGTTTAGTCTGAGGTCATGGGACACGCCTCTGGCCAGGCAGCTTCCCAGCCTCCCCCAGAGTCAAGCCATGTCCAGGGCCTGCATGATGCTTGCCAATCAAAACTGTCTTGTAAGTTTGCTTTATACACTATGTTTCTTTTAATCATTTGAGGTCTTCTAAATACTCCCTGCAGCTCTCTGTGCAGGTGTGTGGCATGGCATGGATAGATGCTGGGGATAGAGCACTGTATGTTGGACTGTCCGTCGCTGCCATGACTATCTTGGATCTTTTGGGCAAGAGTCCATTTTTAACTAGAGACAGCGTCCATAGACATCAGCAGCTCCTCTCACTGACTATGGGTTATTTTGGCAGGAATGAGGCCACCTTGACCACTGTGGACTTACTGTACCTGAACAAGAAGGATGCAGATGGATTAGCTAAAGGAACAATTAATTCCCGATGGTGCCTGAAAACAACAACTGACACTCCTGAGAGCCCATTTCTTTGAGTACCAAAACCTTATGAACATGCCCCAAAGAATCTGAGTGTATACACAGAAGCAGAGATCGGAGCACTGTTACAGTTTCGGAAGGACTTCAACTCTCTGTAGTCCACTACAGAGCTTCCAGCCTTCCTCACCTATCTAAACAGTTCTGAATGCAATACAACACATGGTTTACCTGTGGCAAACAGCCTTTGTAGTCCTTCCCAGTTCACCATGTAGGCAGGCGGCTTTTGTACAGCACCACCTGCATGGACAACTGCAGGATGTCCTATAGTGACATCAGGAGAATATGTAATATTACATTCTTTTAATATTTTTAAAGGATTAATTCCTAAACTGCTTATTTATCAAACTTACATGAACCAGTTACAGTCCAATTTTGCACACAAAGACATAATAAAACCATCTTAATTTCAGAAGATCATGCTTATTGAATGCATTTCTCATAGTCAAGATATTTGTTGAGCATTAGTATATCAAGGCAGTTTTCTGTGCCTGTGCCAACAGCCACTTTTCCCTGAAGAACTAAATGTATTTGAAATATTTTGAACCCCTACTTTCTGCTTCACTTGCTAAACGATTTCATATTTCTTCCAAAAGCTGATCTTCTTTCATCAGATAGCAATCCATATTATTGCAACCTCCTGGAACAGAGAAATGCTACTGACAGAATAAATATTTAGGTACAGAAGTAATTTTATTTTTTGCTTATATCACTCCAGAAAAATGCTAAATTTGCACATTTCTAACTAGGATACGTAGATGCACTTCCTGCTTAAGATGTTCAAACCAAGTTATGTTCTATGAGCATGCTTAACTAGTCCTTAGGGTTACTTTTTCCTACTTGCTTTTAGCATACTGATAGACAAAAACATGACTGAAGGTCAGCTTTAGCAAACTTCTGTGCATTTGACTTCACATGCATTCTGACAACTTTATGTCCATCACTAACAGATTCTAAAGGCATGCAAGGGAAATTTTATTAAAGGATACCTCTACTATTAATTGCTTGCAGCTGCTCTATTAAGAAATAACTCTCAGCCTCAGAAATCCTGACGCTGGTTACTAAAATGGTTATGGACTAAGCTGTCTACTTAGCTTGAGTATATATTTTATTTGAGCAAATGAAGGCAATAAGCATGTATGCAAATGATCAGACATGCTGATTTGTGTGCGATGACTCAAGTCATTACTCAAGTCAAATGTTTAATTTGCATAACTGGATGCAAATTAGGTGCAGAACTGCAGGCTAATGTGAAGCATGCCATTTGGCGCCTGAGAGTTTTAAAAATCAGACTCAAACCCTCCATGCTTTGTGTAACTAAATCACAACAGTGGAATTCAGCACAGCAAACTATCATTTAATTCTGTGTATAATTATTTACCAATAAATGAGGATGACACATAAACAAGCAGCAGAACCACAAGTCTGCTTCATTTTCTATCCCTCCAAGAGAAACCACTATTCTGATCTTCTAACATATTCTAAGGAACTCTCAGAGAAAGAAAAGCCTAAAACTGTGCTCCCCCCACCACTACCAAGACCTGGCCACAGAAACCCAATACAGATATGCAAGGGCTCCCGTAGAGTAGCTGCTTGGTATGTTTTTGGAAGTGAAAGGTTTCCACAGTACATGGTCATCAAATTATTTTTAGCTCTGTTTGTTTACAGTCTGGAATGACATAGTTAATATGATTTGATGTTTCCTAGTATTCTTGACCCACTACTCCCCTTTTCCAAGGGGAGTAGTGGAAAGTGTATGACGTAGTAAACTGAATGCAATACCTTGCATGAAGAAAATACTTGTAGAGAATAATCTGACAGGGATTGGGAACCAAACTGGATGATCTAATGGACATTACATTTCTGCAGTCTAATGATTCATTGTAGCAAAATGGCAAAAATGCAGTTCTAATGCTATTTAAGAGCACAGTGAATAAGGTTTTCTCCTGTGTTTGAAATTCTGGCTTAATGTAATGCATAACAGACCACATGAACTGTGCTCTGGATGTCTTTCTATAATGTCTATAGGTTGGTTTTAAACCAAATATTTCAAAAGCCAGGCTTGAGAATTGAAATACAGTCAAGAAGTCAAACAGTGGTTGAGGAAATCCCATTCTTCAGCCTATGTACACATCCAGATTTGTTGTCCTGCATTCGAAGATGCAATATGGCTGAGGCTGCTGCTGAACATGGAACTGCTGCCTGTTTAAACTGAGAACTACAAAAGATAGCTTGAAAGAAAGAGACTCAAAGCTCCTACAACCTAGGAGGTAAAAGCTACAGAGTTAAAAATTACAACAGCCCTAAAAAGCCCTAAGTGACATGATTTTGCATACCCAATTAATGATTTATGAGTGATGGAGGTTGGCAACACTGAGGAACTGATTCATAAATGCTTTGCTTTCTCCATCACAGAAAAAAGAAGCAGAGCGAAATGTCAGAGTTGCCTTTTGGCTGTCTTCTCCATGGTGGGCAGAATCCCCTGCAGCCCCATCATGTGGTATGCAGGGGACCAGGAATGGAGCAGCCCTGTGGAGGGCACACACCTGGCCTTAAAGAACTGCCAATCCATCCTCTGCGTGGAAACTGAAGGTCTGGGTATGTACCTTGTATCATGGCTCTGGCTGTGCAAACACTGGAGGAGCAAATAGGAAGGAATTCTGGACAATGATATTCCCAAATTCCCATTTGTCTGCTGGACAATCTCAAGATAGAAATCAGCTCTATTTATTCAAACATACTAAAAATATCTTTTGTTACCACTCTTCATGACATAAAAAGTGAGAAGAGAGACAAGTATTAATCATGTGTGAAGCATTGGTAGTTTTTTAAGCGAGCCGTGTGAACCTGAAACACCCATATTCACTACATTTCTCAGAACACACTGTATGTATATCAGCCTGCAAATCCCATAGCTTTACTCTAGGTGAAATAGAGCTGACATCAAGGACAAGGGATACTTTTCAAAGGCAATAGTGTGAGCAAGTCCATTCCTGAAGGACCAAGATACTAATAAACCTGAGAGAGATGTTGGCAGGGCGCAGCTGAAATTAATGAAATGACACTTCATTATAGTTCAACTAAGAATGTGATCCTCTGTCAATACAAGTGCACTGTTAGATTCATAAAGATCTCTCTCTATATATGTGTACCTATACATTACATTCAACCTGAAGACTGATTTGTGTCAATACAGCTTCCAGCTATTAAAGACCATTCTAATTCTGTCTTTGTGGCTGCAGGGCTTTCTGCGAATCTGTGGTGCCTCATGCAGCAACACACAAGACTAGTAAAGTCTTCCCTCTCCCTTCTCTTTCATAAAAAAAACATGAGATACCAAAATTCAATTCGGGAGCAGTTACTTCAATTTTGTTAGACCCAGTATGGATATGTTGGTTCTCCTCCACTAGAATACAGTGATCCTCCGCATAGTCGCAATCCGTAATTTGCGAGATCCCATACTTGGTCTTGATTTTCCAGCGAGCTGTGAGACCTGGTGCATGCACAGAACCTACCACGACCCCAGTTTGCTCGGCCCCCGACCCCGCTGCTTGCGCAGAGCCGGCACTCCTGCTCACCGCCAGCACTCGCCGCTCGCCCCCCCCCACTCGCTGCGCAGCCCCAGCCCCTGCCCCAGTGGAGCACAGCCAGACATCTGAAACAAGCCCTGCTCTCAGGATTGTCCTCCAGACAGTATTAGGGGATGGGGTGTGGCTACGGCCATGGGGTACTTGACTACATAGTGGGTTCGCTATCTTCGCGGATTCCAGGACTCGCGTGAGGAGGACCAGACCCAACAGCCTGCAAATAACAGGGATCACTGTACATCCATATGAATTCAGACTTATAAGTCAGCTCCTGCAGCATGACACAATGACATGTGTCGGCTCAGACAGGGCAACTCCACACGTGTGTACATAGTCCCTAGCAAATGGGATATAATTCCAAATTATAATTCCAAATAACAAACTAAGTTATACTTCAGTGACAGTGTGTTATGCTAAGTCACATTTCCATGTATATGTCAGAATCTAGGAGTGTGCACATGGATCGTTACCACTGGTAATCAGAAGAGTTGATCAGAACTGAAGTTTTGCAAACCTACCCAAGAGTCTGAACTCGCTGTATGCACAGGTCATGGAAGAGGTGTTGGATGATACAGATCAGATTTCCCTGTCTTAAAGACTAGTTTATTCCTTTTTCAGTGATACTACACAGGACTTCAGCAGTTGCCCAATTTCAAGCACTGATTGTAACCTCACTTACAGAAAAAAATCCAAAAATTCTTTTGGCCAGGAACTGCTAACTGCAATAGCTCGATGGTTTCAGCGTGCTTTGTTAGGATTTATAATCTCCAGGGTAAAACACAATCAGCATTTGCAATGCAATGTAAGTACACAAAAAAGCAAGTAGAAATAGGAATACTATCTCAGCCAAGCATTCTTGCAGGCTGGATCTGCTGATGTGCCGGTGCAGGCGAGGAGCTTGCAGAAGAGCATGTCTGAACTGCGATGTCTGAACTGCGGGAACCAACAGACAGCCTGGAAGCCTTAGTAGAGGTAGAGTACCCATCCTGGCATTTTCAAATCTTAGGTTGTGGCTCTGTAGAGAAACTATTCTGATTTAAAGAACAGCCACCAGTGAAAATGATCCTGCTCCTCTCCTCCCACTCTTCCTTGTGCACTGGCATTTTTCTGGCCCCAGATGAGCTGGGTTAGAGACTTGAGCCTGCTGCTGACTCTCTGCTCCTTCCTGTAGGGCTAGTTTTCTGCTGATACGTATATCTTTCTGAACATGTGTGCTGGTGGGGGCAGAAAACTGCCAGCAGAAGGAGAGTGGCAGGGGGACAGGCAGGGGAAGGGGAAGAAGCAGAGCCCTGCTTGGCTGCAGCAGCTGAGCATTTAGTCCATTTAGTGGCATCAAAGTATGACACCATTAGGATTCTTTTCCCATAAAGGAAGATCAATAAATTCAACTTCAATTCTTAGAGCTAGGGCTTCAAATCTGATTTTTCTAGCAAATAGTTTGCTTGATGATAAGCTACTCCCCATTGCTTACTGCCAGTAGTGTTGGCAGACAATGCTGCAACCAGACAACATTTTGAATCTTTATTTTCCCGAGATCCTCACAAGTGCAAACTGTCCCCGGTTACATTTGTGTAAGGTCTCTGGGAACAGTACCAGCAGCCAGTACCGTGGATGCATTTGAATGCCTTGGTCCTGGGCAGGTGGGCTCAGTGCTTTGTTGACCCTCTGAGACTGTCTGAGCACAGCCCAAATCTCCGCAGAGAACAAGGATGGGAAGGAGATTATGGGGAAGGAGAACATGGGGAAGCGGAGGGCTGAGGTCAAAGGACTGTGATGGGAACTCAGGCATCCTTACTGCTAGCAAAGCAGCCTGGCCAAGGTGCCCAAAGGCCTCAGTGCACACTGCATTCCCTCAAATGCAAAGGGGTTGCCCTATGGACCTGTCATTTCATGGCAACAGTGACCCCAGAAAGCTGTCTGTAGGGAGTATGGTCCTCTCCAAACACTGTTTTACACAGGTATAAACAGCACAGAAAGTGGGCCAAAACTAAGCAAACCAAATCAGGTAGTAACCCTTTCTTCAGGCTAAGATAGTGGAAAGGCTTTCTAATTGAATTTCCATATGTCTAATATGAAAACAAATATAAATATCCAGCTTCAAAAATGTAAAGGCTATAAGTGATGCAAGGCATGTGGAGCTCAGGTTTAATGCTGCTCTCTTCCCCACACTGCCATGCTGTCCTGGTCTCACCCCAACACGCGCTCGGGTCACTTTGGGGGTGCCAAGACTAATCAATTAGTGCTGTATGGTGTAGCAGTTTCAACAAGGTGAACTAAGAGAACATAAATCATCTCTAACACAGCAGCTAATTAGGTCTGAGAGAGTCAAACAACCGCAGTGATGAACCACATGAAAAACTTTGTCTTATTTTGACACTCTAGGCTTGAGAGGTCTCTTCAGCTTCTGTTGAGTCTTCTTAGCTCAACAGACTTTACACGGAGCAGATGGCACATCAGTGACTGCATATCCAACAAATATAAAAAGAGAGAATTAAAAGGTCACAAATCTCCAGTCTGCATTTTTATTCTCCTTGTCTGTCTTTTAATACTAGTTTTTGTTATCATCTGGTAATTTGCTGACCTCTCAATTCTTCCCAACAGCTGCAGCTGACAGAATCTTTCTAACATTATTTCAATGAAAGTTTAATGAGAACTTTGCTTTAAATAACCTAATGAAATAAAGGTACCAATTAATCCCTTTGGGCCAAACTCAGTTCCTCTTTTTTTCTGTTCTCTAAAAGAGGCTGTAAAAGTCCCTCCTGCAGACGGTGGTCCTGTGGAACTTCATGGAGATTAACCCATGAGTTCTGACTGCAACTGTGTGATGGAGAGTTGGAAATTTTTCAGTCAGGGTGGATTTTCCGTTGCATTAATGCTGATTGGTCAAAAGCAATGTATTTTGTGCAAAGTATTTCCAAAGAAAAAAGCAGTACAGAATTTTAGCACTACACGAAACCAAGAAAGTCCTTGAAAGAAAAACGGAGCCAAACATTAAAATATCAAAATTCATCATGACATAGGAATTCTGAGTTCAGCTGGCTTAACAGAAATTTTCGACTATGCAAATAACTTGACCTTCTCCAGTATTTCTTGACAGGTTCTCAACAGTATCTACTTTACACAGCCATGCCGAATTCCTAAAACCAGAAAGACCTTAATGTAAAATCTGTCTAGATCTTAGATATAAAGCTAGACACAGCATGACACTCACTAATTTCAACATTCCTTGGTGAGATGTTGTAATATTAGCCCCATTTGGCCATGACAAGGCCAGGGTGGATGCAGCTTTGAGCAACCTGGTCTAGTGGCTGGGCTGCGGTAGCACAAATCTCTTTTATTCTTGTGATACGAGTCTGGGATCTCCATGCCATTGCCGTTGGATAGCTTTTCCTCTCAGAATTAGCCCATTTAATCTTCATGTATCTCAACACTGTGGTGTAATCTGCAGTGTAGACAGAGCATTATTTCTCATCTATATTCATCCGGCTTCAGTTTTCAGCCACTGGATCCTGTTATGTCTCTGTCTATCCATTATAAAAACTTTCTATTATTAGAAATATGCTGCAGAGTTGAACAGATCACATCCATCATAATTTTATGATCCTCCCACTGTTTTCTTCACTTTTAAACCACAGTCTCCCACCTCTGCATATGGATCTCCATTTCCCAGTCTCTGTTTTACAGTCAGGAAGCAAGGGCAAGGCTGAAAGTGTGGCACTGGCTGGGGATGCAGCTCTCCCTGGAAGAGGGTGATCAGAGGGCATAAAGTACTTCTAAGTACATCTGCCGTGTTGCTGGGCCTACTACTGCAGGCACACTTGCATTATTTCAGTGTTTCACATGGTTGGTGGTGCCTGAAAGATTGTTCCAGCTTTGGCTTGATCTCTCACCTGATAGGTATTTAGCTTCTGTCATGCCCTGCTTTGTTCTCACCGTTATACACCAATAAAACTATCTTCTCTTCTCCCCCAAACTGTCCTCCAAACCTTTAAGTAAAGCACGCTACATAAAACAGGCTCTGCCATTCACCCAGCTGTCAAATCATATCTGGTTTTGGAGAGAGCTCAGATATGAATCTCATCATGAAAAATCAGGTTTATCCACAGGGATGAGGAAAATCCTTTGTCTGCAAAAAGCAGTTTGCAAAGTTCAGTGCAAGTTCCCTGCTTAGTCCTGACGTTTGAGAGCTGCCCACACAACCGAACTGAACAATGAACTGGTGGGAAACATTCCTCTGCTGCTCTCTCCAAGCTGCCAGAGCGGGATGCAGAGCTAGGATTTATAGAGTTAAGAATTACACAAGGTTATATGGCTATATAAAATGCAATTAAGATGCAAAGAATATTTTATAGCCTGACTGCATCAGTGTCGTAGAATTTCATAGCTAACTGTGTGTTTTTCCATTTCCTAGAGCACTCTTTAAAAGCTGAAGGAAATGTATTAAAAGCCAACAAGATTAAATTATACATAGTTCCTATTACTTTGCTCTTATAAAAGGACCTCACATGGACACCTCAACCTAAAACACAGGAATGATGAGGTTAGTTTTGCCAGAAGCCAAACATATGTCCTTTAGATTATGTAAGAAATATTTGTGGCCCCTGCTGGTGTTGTCAGAATGTACAACATATATTAGATTCCCAAATACACAGAAATACCCTGCTATTAAAGCTAAACAAAAGGGATTTAACGGGTTAGACTAATGAATTTCAGGAACTGATTATCCATGGCTGTATGATACTGGCTGATGTGTTAAAAACAGTGAAATAATGTAGGATCTTGCCTAAATAAGATTTATAAACAGTGCCAGCTAGCTGGTAAAAAATAGCAATAACCTTTTAAAACATTAATTTAGGCTTTTATTAGAATACAAAGAACCTTCAGTTTTTGAAAGCAGGCATTGTCTCCCCTTTTAATTTCGACAGCACCATGGCTTGAATACAACACAGCAGGGTGTGTGTTTTCTAAAGTTGGGTTATTATCAGAGTGCTCAATGCAGTTTGCCAATAAGCCTTTATTTGGCAAAGCTTAAAACTGCTGACAAATGAGATTCTTCCTACAGCAGTAAAACAAGGCACAGTTAAATATGCCTAATTACAAAAACACACCGAGAACCACTGTGAAGTATGTACATCGATGAAAAATCAAATGATCTCTGTGTCACAACAGAGGAGTTGGCATCCCAATACCATCTAACCTCATGGTGTAAAAATAAATAAACACAGAAGATCCTACCTAGTTTATGCTTGATGCAATCCCATAACACCCAATAGATCCTGTTAAGCCCTTCCTCAGACTGCCGTAAGACATTCTGTTTCTGCTCCTGCAGTCACACTGGCTTTAGGAGCCCATCTTACCATGGTAAGATGAGCACCTTGTAAGATCAGAAAGCAGTTTCAGTACAGAGAGGGAGAAATATGCAAAAAGCTTCTCCTCTTGAACCATGAATTCAATGAACTGATTGTTTGCCTACAAAAGTATGGCAGCGCTTTTTCTTCAGGACCTCTGTGACTTTCTCTCCATATGTGTGAACTGATGTAGAATTGAGAGTGCAGTTAAAAACTTGAAACTAAACTAAAAGATAAAATTGTTTAAAGTGAATTAACTCCTCATATCTTTCTCCAATGTACGACTAGGTCACTAACAGACTTGTTTCTTTAATAGCACAGGATAGTGTGCATTTTGAAGTCAGATGTGAATCTTATTCCACGACAATTATATGTAGCACTGATGAGCCCTAGTCTAACTCTAATGGAATTAGTAGTGTTTTGTGGTAGATGAGCTTTCTTACTTGGGCTAAAGGTATCTAAGGTACCTCTTTGTTAATGTACCTTTCATCCATCAGCATTTCAGCAGCTATTTGTTAGCAACGTTCTGTGACAAGAGAATATTGGCAATGATGAACCACAGTTAGATGGTGAGTTGGACTAGATGATCCTTGTGGGTCCCTTCCAACTCATAATATTCTGTGATTCTGTGTGTGATAGTGAGCATAACTGAGAAACAGAAAATGACTAATAATTTTGATTGAGGAACAAAGTCTATTTAGTTGATATAGTACAGTACAAAACTTTTGAGCCAAAAACTCTCTTGAGCCTAACTTCAGGATATTTAATAGTATTTCCAGGCAAAACTAAAGACAAACAGGAGGAAATCAGTACAGCTATATGCAACATAGCTTTTTCATGTCTACAGTTTATTTCCCCCTGTATCTTTCATATTTTAAAATATGTGCGTATTTAAAATGTTTCATATTTAGTAGAAATATTTATAAAGACATTAAGAATCACAAAGAGAAGTAACCCATTACACCGAAGGCAAGTATCCAGTAAAAATGCCAGACCCTCAAATAAAATGTCTTATAATATAATGGAGTGTCTTACGTGTTGCTGTGTCCCATCACTTCCTTCAGCTACAGCAAGTATCCCTGATGGGGATTTTGAGCAGCCACTACAGTGTGTCTCAGTCATTTAGTCATTAGTTATTTAAGCCAGGACTGAAGGGTTTTATGTTTATCCTCACTACTTTCTGGATTAAATTGTTTTAGTTTTCAGTATAAGTTTTCTAAGCATTACACCCCTAAACTGAAACTTCAGTTTGAAAATTAAACTTTGTACTTTCCCACCTCTTTTGTGCTCATTGAGGTCTGATACATTCACACCAAATAACGTTAGCAAACTTGTCAGAAATGCCTGGAATGCTAAAGGAACTCAAAATTCTCTTTTCAAATGCATTTAAATCGTAATAGAGCACAAATTTAATAGATAATTAATTCACTCAGGCTTCTGAGTGCACCAAGTCACTTCTGGAAATAAGCTCCAGCCTCTAAGGTCATATAAGTGCTTTCGAAAACTTTACATGCCAGCTCAAATTCGCCTTAATTGTATTGATTATAGAGCTCAGGCTGAAACAGGATTCCTGGGAATCATGTATACCCAAAGAAAGATCCTGTTTTCATTGTTAGATCCCAGCCTAGGATTGCAGAACTGGCAGGACAGAGAGAGGAGCTTTTTGTTGATCACGTATGATCTGTAGATAACTGAGACACAGCAACAGAGCTCTAGTTGTGTATCTTTCTGAAACGGATAGCTGTTAAAAGGATAACAGGAAACCTTAGGAGAACAATACACAATGTATCAGTCTGGAAATTAACAGATGCCCTTAGCGAAATCAGTATTCAGGTTATGGAAAGTGCACTGTTCAGGTGATTCAAGGCTCTGCTCATACCTACAACTAAACTCCTGTTTATGAGGTGCTCAGAAAGGGCTGTGGCGTGAGCAGGTGGAGCAGCATGCTTCAGTCCCCAGAGCCAGAGGAGTGGGGAAAGCACAGGGAACTCAGAAGACAGCAGCAAAAAGACGAGCAGCTGGAAGGCTCAAGGTATGAGAAAGGATTAAGAGTTAACTACACATAGCCTGCCTGAGCACTGAAGTAAAGTGCCTAGTTAATATAAATGCATTGCTAGCAGAATTATTATTTACAGAGGTGTTTTAATGCTAGAATCATAGAATATGCTGAGTTGGAAGGGACCCATCAGGATCACCGAGTCCAACTCCTAGCCCTGCACAGGACACCCAGGAATGACAACACACTCCTGAGAACATTGTCCAAATGCATCTTGAGCTTTGTCAGGTTTGATTCTGTGACCACTTCCCTGCAGAGTCTGTTCCACCTTCTAGGTGAAAAATCTTTTGTATAACCTAAACCTCCCCTGACTCAGCTTTATGTTTTTCCTCAAGTACTGTCACAGACTGAAAAGTTCAGTGCTTGTCCCTCCTCTTCCCCTCAGGAAGAAGTTGCAACTGCAGTGAGGTCTCCCCTCCTCTCCTCCAGGCTGAACAGATCAAGTGACCTCAGCCACTCCTCATACGACTTTCCCTCAAGGCCCTTCACCATCTTTGTGACCTTCCTTTGGACACTCTCTAATAACTTAATATCTTTCTTATATTGTGCTGCCAAAAATTGCCAGAATATTCCAGGTGAGGCCACACCAGTGCAGAGCAGCTGGTAATGCTTTTCGTGATGCCCCCCAGGACACAGTTGGCCCTCCTGGCTGCCAGGGCACTGCTGACTCATATTCAACTTGCCACTGACCAGGATGTCCAGGTCCCTTCCCACACTTCTGCTTTCCAGCTTCTCGTTCCCTAGTCTATACTCGCAAGCAGGGTTGCCTTCTCCCAGGTGCAGAATCCAGCACATGCCCTTGTTAAATTTCATATGGTTGGGGATTTCCCAACCCTCTAATTTGTTAAGGCCTCTCTGCAAGGTGTCTCTGTCCTTGAGGGATTCGGCAGCTCCTTTCCACTTAGTGTCATTGACAAACTTCTTTAGTATGTATTACTTCAAGTCTTGCATCCAAGTCATTAATGAAGATGTTGAACGGAACCGGGGCTGACCAGTTAAAACAGTGAACATCAGGGATGGATTTAAAAACTTGGATGTAAGTCATACATCACTCGGCAAGTTAGTGCACGTCAGCAGAGCCATGGTAACTCTTTACCTGTGCATTTTTAGCCCAAAAGCTCACTTACCCTAAACCACCCTGAAATAGGTTAGAACTAAGCTGAATATTTTTGCATGCCACAAGGGAGCACACAGCTACCACCAGAGCTGAGCTCATCTGGGATAACTTTCCTTAGCACTTGGCCTGTTCATGAGGCCAAGTGCTAAGGAAAAAAGAAATGAAATGTTCTGGATATCAGCAAAAAAATTATTAATTCTCAGATCTACTGGCTTTACTGTTGTGTCTCTGGGAAGAAAGGAAAGGTTTATTGCTTGAGTTGTTTAAAAGTAGACCGACAAAATAAAAGACAGCGTGTCACATAAGGACTAACTCTGAACCCAGCAAGGAGACTAGTCAGATGTCTCAAAGGTCTGGACAGGTTTCTTAACTTCTTAATTCTGCAACTTTCAGATGACTTTCTGGAGAGTGAAGGGACCTAAATAGTACCAAAGCCCATCAATTTCTCTTTTGTTCCAGGATTCAGTTTACTAGACAATTTTTTTTAACCTCTCTGATCTTAGAATAGAATTATCAAGTTTTCCCACTTGCTATGTGAAATTGAGAGTAACAATCCTGAGAAAAAACATTCTCATAGCATTTCCAGCTGGAACAAGATACAAAGTTTGCCAAAAATCTCATGAGAAATTTATTATCAAGAGATTTCCAATCTCATCTTTCAAACTTCTGCTCAGTGCTACGCTGTTGCCAAAACTGACTCTAAGCTCTGCTTCTCCTAAAGGTTGTCCATCACTCACTGCTGCAATTTTAGGTATAACCACCACGACTGCAAGAAGTGAGGCTGAAAGGCAGTATCACTGTGGGTATGGGATGGGGGAGCTCTTCACTAGAAGGCAGTGGGATATCAGTGCAGGAAGCAGGCAGGTTGGAAGCCCCCTCAGTCCTGCTTTGCCTTCCTAGCATGGAAGCCCATGGTTTAGCCCATGCAACTGCACAAGCCTTCACAGAAGGTTGGAAGGGACAATAGTGGGTCATCTAGTCCAACCTCCCTGCTCAAGCAGGGGCCATCCTAGAGTACGTTGTATAGGATTGCACAATTGCAAGAATTGCAAGGACCTGGTCCAAAGTAAAATATCACTTAACACATACTGGTGTAGACTGAGGATGCTTGGCACCCACATCTGTCCCACCACATCACTTGTAATCCTTGCTAATAGCCTGATCACTTGCATTTCTACTCATGCAAGCAACTCAGTGATGCAACCACTCTGTCTTAACTTCATATACTTTAGTGAGGATGGTGCTTCCCCACCAGACACAGTTTTAAAGATCAGCTTCCTGGAAAGTGCCTTGAGTTCTTCAAACAAGACATTCTGAAAAATATCACAAAAAGACTAATTAGTACTGAAGTTCTGGTCGATGGCAAGTTGAATATGAGCCAGCAGTGCCCTGGCAGCCAGGAGGGCCAACCATGTCCTGGGGGGCATCAGGCAAAGCATCGCCAGACAGTCGATGGAGGGGATTGTCCTACTCTGCCTTGCACTGGTGCAGCCTCACCTTGAATATTGTGGCAGCTTTGGGCACTACAATATAAGAAAGATATTAAGCTATTTGAGACCATCCAAAGAGGTGAAGCAAAGATGGTGAAGGGCCTTGAGGGGAAGCTGTATGAGGAACAGCTGAGGGCACTTGGTGTGTTCTGCCTGGAGAAGAGGAGACTGAGGGGACATCTCATTGCAGTTACAGCTTTCTTGTGAGGGGAAGGGCAGGCACTGATCTCTTCTCTGTGGTGACCATCAACATGACCTGAGGGAATGGCCTGAAGTCGTGTCAGGGGAACTTTAGGTTGGAAATTAGAAAGAGATTCTTCCCCAGAGGGTAGCTGGGCATTGGAATAGGCTCTCCAGGGAAGTGGTTATAGCACCAATCCTGAGAGAGTTCCAGAAGCTTTTGGACAATACTCTCAGGCACATGATGTGACTCTTGGGGTGTTCTGTGCAGGGCCAGGAGTTGGCTCTATGATCCAAATGTGACCCTTCCAACTCAGCATATTCTATGTGTGATTCTGTGTGATATATATATATATAAACCCCAAAAGAAAACTATGATCTCCCAGATGTTCTTATGTTCAGTAGAATAAGAAAGTTATTTCTTTGTTCAACATGAAATGGAAAGGCTTTTGGTCTTCACAGTTTTTTCCCTCACACCTCTTTCATAAAGATAACAGGGGCGGAAAAAAAGAACAAAGATGAAAAAGAAAAAAACAGGGGGGAAGAAATGATGAAGAAATTTCATTTATAAGCTTTAGATTTTTCACTTTTTATCTTTCCATCTCAGTCAGAAAATGTAAGCATCAACTTTCTGATAATATTCTTACTTCTCCAAAAGACCTTTTTCCTAAAAAATCAGCATATACATTAAAAAAATCCTCCATGAACAACAAACAGACAACGAACTGGCCTTGGGGCTTGCACAGGTTTTAGTTTACAAGCATGAGAAGTTTAAATAGAAGGCTGTAAATGTTCTTTGATACTGGACTGATTGGAATAATTCCAAAAGCCTTGAAGTAGAGAGCAAAGATGTATACTTTGGAAAATAGCAATTAAATAAAGTACACAATAATGAAAATATTGCAATTCAAAGACTAGGGTGTTGAAAATTTCAATTAACTAAAGAATATATGAAAAGAGTGCGCTTTTTTTTGGCTCAAACCACAATGCCCAAAATATTATTAAACTTAAAACAATGTGGAAAAAAACTGGTTTACACTCATACTACTCTAACTGGTTTAGACTGGATGTTAGGAAGAGCTGTTTCACAGAGAGATTGATCCCTCATTGGAATGGTCTGCCCAGGGAGGTGGTGGAGTTGCCATCCCTGGAGGTGTTTAAGAGAAGACTGGATGAGGAACTCAGTGACATGGTCTAGATGGTGGGAGGCTCGGATGGATGGAGCGTGGTGCTCATGGTTCCACGGCTGTGGGTTCGATCCCTGTGTGGGCATTTGCTTGGGAGTCCTTTCGACTTGGAATAACCTGTGAACCTGTGTGAACCTGTGGATATGTGTCAGAGCATTCAACACAAGAACCTTTTGGTCCTTGAGGTTCACTCATAACTGTCTCCCCAAAAGGTTATTTGGTTTGTTTGATGCACCTTTTCCTGTAATTCCTCCAATAGTCACTGTCATGGAGAGGTTGCTACAGTAAATGTATGTTCTCCTGAATTAGCAAGTAAATTTCTAGGCGGTAGGAAATGTTCTGATGAGCATTTAGTAATCACTACAGCACTAACAAACAACAGTAGCAAAAAAAGCTAGATAAACTGCACAACCAAAGACCCTGGAGTATTTTAGAAGTCAGTTGAAAGCCTACAGAGCCAGATCCTCCTCTCTCCTTTACATTTACAGAACAAACCACATCCTGCCATTGAGAACCTGGTGAAAGAGAAAGTAAGCCGACAAGAAGAGCCCCTTTTCAACCATTAACAGCCCTGAGCTGACGCAGCTCCTGCCTGAGAGGGAGCAGGGAGAAATACGGTGCTTTCAGGAGCATGAGACAGGCTACAAGTTGCTACCTTGAGAAAAAAGCTGCCCTCATTTAGGATAGCTTGAACGTTAAAGACGACAAGAAATGCTTTTCTTGATACTTAGCACAACAGAAATGATTTCTTGATACTTGGAACCTATCCCCAGCAGGGATAAATGTTAAAACAGCAATGTAAGCCACAGGCAAAGGGATTGTTCTGTAAGTGGCATAAACTGATAGGTTTGAGAGAACCGGCTGATGGATACTTTGGGGGTATCCGAGGCTTTTATTTCACTAGTAAAAAAATTATGACTAATTATCACATAGCTTAGCGAGGATATTTTTCTGCCTTCCTTTTCCAGCAAATCAGACCTGGACTACACACAAAGGGTTTGTATACACCAGAAACAAAGTTAAATTACAAATGTGAATTTCAAGTACACTAATTAAAGGACATTAAATACTTACATAGAAGGTTTCATTCTGAAATAAAGTAACTGTAACTTGTTTTAGGAATGAATCAAGCAAACTAAAGCCTCCTTTATGTCTGAATGAAAACATCCACTCAGGGATTTAATAGGTATTACCTCAAACACTTAAAATTGACATTTTAGTTATTTCACTCAGTCTTCCATGCAGGTAAAATCAAGCAATACCACTTTAACGGAGGTTTTGTCTCAGGTGCCAGCTTAACCTGTGCAGCCACTCTTAAAACAAAAGAAATACGGGTGTCTATACAGGTCTTTGCACTAGCTTTCCTAAATTTGTTTACAAAATAAACCTAATTCAGGTTCTGTGTGGAGATGAAGCCTAAATAATAGAAAGAATGGGATTTACAGATAAATGAGGAGGGATGCCATAAAAGCTGTATTGATTTCTGGCTGTGAGTCTATTCTAAATCCCATTCTCTCCTAGTCTGCTGTCTCTGTTGAAGACTGTTAGATTCTTCTCTTTTTCTTTAAGACTTCAGCTGAGTTTCAGCTTGCTTCACTAGATCGATAATGAAGACTTAATCCCTCTTGGAATCTGCAAGATGTAAAAGGCTGTGAGTTAGCCAGGCTTGATAGTACTCTGATTGGGAAATTGAAAGCACTCTTAGATGCTACAAGTTGTTCCCATTCCTCAGATCTATCCCCACCTTCAGCCACAAGTCTGCACAGCCAAGGTCACTAAAAACAGGGTGGTAGTGCATGAAACAATAAAATCCTCCCCTTTGCATACGAATTCAATCTCATTTCATCTTCTGGTTAGATGCAGACTTCTGTAGAGCCACATTTCACTCCATAGTCTGGATGCTCTGTGGTGTTCAGAAAAAATACTGCACATTGATACCACAGGCTTTTGGTTTGTTGAATGGGACTTTTTTGAGCAACCTGGTCTAGGGGAAGTTATCCTTGCCCATGGCAGTGGGGCTGGAACTAGATTATCTTTAAAGACCATTTCAATCCCAACTATTCTATAATTACATGATAAACAGCAAAATAAAAACACAAGGTAATCTGACACTTTGGACATGCTTGGTAGAGATGGATTCATCATTGTGAATGACCCCACAGCTGTTAAAGCATTTAGAAAATGCTAGCAACTAAAGGCAGTGACAAATACCTTTGAAGAGGACATAATTAGCAATCAACTAAGGCAAATATTTATACATGCCATTATCACTTCCCGTTGGGATTACTGTAATCCATTATTTGAAGGTCTTCATGCTACCGTACTTCCTTCAGGGATTTAAATTTTTGCAGAATTGTGGCTCCAAAATGCTCATCCCAGCCAAGACTCATTACTCACGTTACAGGGAAAGCTCCACTGACTTCCTCTACAGCACAGAACTGACTTAAAAGACTTTTTGCTTATAAGCAGAACCAAATGGTGATTAATCCACCATGCCTAGAGTGAAAAACTGGTTTGGGTCTGAATTCCAAAAGGTATGCCATACGTTTCTGTCATTTTGCATAGGTTTTACTCACAATCTAAACATGTTAAGGACCAAAATAAATGTTGTTAACACAAAAATGATTTCACTAGCTATGGCTGTGAAAAGTGTCCAGAGCCTTCTAAAGGGACTTGATTACCTGAGAAGTAAATACATTCTGAAAATTGGTGAGAAATTTCACATTTGTGGCACTTGGGAGACTGGCCTCCATTTCTTTTTGCTTTAGCACAGATAAATGCAAACCCCACTAGTTTCCATGGATGTAAGGGGTTGCTGCTCAGCAGTCTGTGAGACCACACTGCTCCCTGAGGTGCAGCTGACTGCAATTCCAGAGCCAAGAGGCTTTGAGTCACAGCCACTTAGCACACAGTAGAGGAGTCTCCAGACATTGCCACTAGTTTTGCTTATTCCTCAGCCACAAACTACTGTCTCTGTCCCAAAGCTGCAGACTGGATCACAAGGGAGGTGTTCAGCCTGAAGGTAAGTGAAGCTGGTCTTACGCAGCCACTGAACAGTGCACTGCAGAGGCTGAGTCAGAGGCTCCAGCTCCTGGCAGTGCTAAACTGAGGTTGGTAATCCTGAGACGAGTCAGCAGAGAGCTGCAAGTGGGAGATGCTTTCAATTTTGCAGTGAACTTCATCAGCTTTGTCTGTCAGCACCTTGAGCTTTGCAAACCTCAGCCTACAGAAATAGCTGATATTGGGCAAGACAACCCTGATCTTTCATTCTCCTCAGCAGAACCCCATCAAGCACCACTGTACCACCTCACTGCATCCCAGAAGAGGCTTTGACAAGGCACATTATAAGCTAAACAGGGAGGGGTTAATTTCCAGGCAACCTCCAGAGACAAATATGAGGCTGTCATGAGCACAGTGCATAAAGAGATCATCTTTAAACTGTAAAACATAGATGACAAACAACAATTTTTGGAACATCCTCATGACATTAGCTAATGTGGGAGGAAAACAACATCACTCATAACAAATTTTGACTGGCAGTCCCAAACCCCATCACTCCTGAAGAACATACAGTTTTGAAGCTGAGTAACCATTTAAGCACAACAACATGATAAACAAAGCTCCTCAGTGCAGTCACTGCTGCTAGCTCTGCACTGCAGAGCAGTTTTATGTGGAGTGTGGGTCTTAGGGTAAAACTGAGTCCTTCTGACAACTTAATTCCTCTGCAAGATATGGCTCTTCATACAAGCACATCTGAGCAGGAGACATCATGTACTCCACACCCAGTCCATAGGGTGGTACAAACCCTCATAAGAATCATTGAATATCACAGACCTCACCATTGTCTGCTCCACAGGCATGATGCTATTCCTCAGCCTAATCTTGGAAGGATATTTAATGTATGTGTTGGCATGTTCATTTAACAAACATGCAATTAAACTGCCTTCCAGGCTTTCAACCACAGATACTTCTTTTCTTCTGGAAGCGGCTGGCAGTAAAAACGGTGTGTGTCCAAAGGACAGCCTTGCACAACACACTACTCAGAGTTGGTCAAACGTGACAGCAATGAGCATGCAATTGGTAAGAAGTGAGCAAAGATAGAGCCTAACTAATTTGTGAGCAGTAGTGATGTTCTGAAATTTTTCAGTCTATCTCAGGTCCATGTCTTTCTTCAAAAGGAAAAGAAGGGGTATGGACCAAAACACCCAAGGGCTAATGTTACTTGGAAAGAAAGATGGAGCTGTAATCAAGCTGACTCTAGCAGCATGGAGAGCTGCATCACTGCCTCTGTTTTCTACATAGACAGAAAAGGTCAAATTTCGAGTTACTAATCAGTAGCTAGAAAGCAGCCCCAGGACTTGGTCTTTGTATCATTTCTAAACAAGGTTAAGAAGTCAAAGTTTATTATTGTGATATTCCCAAATAATTAACTTATGAATGAGACATTATTTTTTATCAAGTGTAAACTTAAAAGGCATTTTCTTGAACACTCAGCAATCTGGAGTCACAGAAAAGTCTGGAGAACAGTTTTTACCACTTTGGTGTACCAATCTAATACCATAAGAAGACGAGGGAAGTGAAAGAGGCACGGTCCCTCTGAAGAAATAACAGAACAGTGGAAGCTGTGAAAGATAACTCCCTCTCCAGAAGGTGGAGACAGTTTGCAGACGCCCTTTTCCTTGAAGAAGGCAATGGGACCGGTGCTGGGACAAATTATTCCTCTTCAAAGGCTGAAACTCATGAATAATACTTCAAACCTCTTGCCCCAAGGGAGCGGAACTTTGATTCCTATTTAGATGAGCTAAGCCTGCGATGGAGAAAGGACATCAGACTTAGTGGCAGGTCTTAACTGAGACAGCAACAAAGAAATCAGTGGCTGCAAGAGGGATTTGGTGTAAGACACATAGGCTGCATTGCTGATACGTTGTTTCTTTGACTGGTTGTTCCTCCCTCTGCATTTCTAGGAGCAATTTGGAAGTGTCACTTTGACTATACCGATATTTCACCAAGGCAGTACAGTAATACTTTGCTATTTCGCGCTTCGAATTTTGGATCCTCACTCCTTTATGTGTTTTCTCCTACGATACATCCACAGTAACGCTCCTGCCTGTCTGGGCATGGTGGCAGGGGGCGGGCTGGGGAATACATCCTAATGCTCCTGGCACAGCCAGCAGAGGCAGACCAGGTTCCCGGAGCGCCCCCACTCCAGGACAGGCAGGTATCCGGCTGGGGCTGAGGGGACAGGGTGGCAGGCGGGCCATAGTTATATATGTATAAATGCTGTTTCACAGTTGTCACATTTTGCGGGAGGTGGGGGAGGGGGTAGCGGAACCAAACCCCCACAATATTTGAGGTATTATTGTATTTCCTTTTTGTTTCAATAGCATAGCTTGAGATTTCAGCTATTCTAGCAACTTCAGAATGAGGTCCTGCTGTGTATTGCATGGATCTTATCTAAGGCAGAATTCAGCTGCTGGGCTTGGGTAAATCAGATTTGAATTTGTCCTCATAAGCCTCTTTCACCCACAACTATCTAGCACAATAATGACAAGGAGGCACTTAATCATTACTTCTGGTTGCTGTCATTGCTGTTAGTCAGTGACTCAAATCTTCTCCTAGGTGAGACCTGACAGCAAAGCAAGTTGGAGATTGACTTTTGTGTGGAAAACAGAAGGGGCATAGAGTAAGGTTGTGTATCACATATCATTAAATTATCTCCTGGTGGCAGACAGTGACTCTGTCTCATGTAATAACAGTCCATTTGGTCTTAAATCTCAATGAAGCAGTCAGCTGTGCTGACAGAAAAAAACAACAAACCAAGAGGGCAGGCGGGGCAAAGCAAAAGTTCCTCAGCCTGAAAATTAAGCCCATGTTTCATGAAAGCAACAGTAACAGTTAACATACAAGCATCTTTTCCTTCTCCCTGTCGCTCTTGACCTGGTAGCCAAAAATCACAGCACACATGTGGTGAATTTGATCTCTAGATAACTGCACTCAGTAGAATTGTAACAGTGCATTAACATGAAAAATAACATACTGCACAGCTGCTTGAAAGTGGATCTGGTGCTTGTCACATATATTTTAATAGAAGATGCCTAGAAGGTGATCTCAGAACAAACATGTCACAAAGCAAAAGACAGAAAAGAGAAAAACCACCCCTAAATCACTGTATGTTCTTAAAGGGTTTTTGACATACAAACTGTAGGTTTACAAGAGTTGAAATAAAATTATTTCAAGCTAGAAATCTCTGTAATCCTTCTTATATAGTGAATCTCAGGCTCCAAGGGCTTTGGCAGATGGGCTTTCATGAATCTTGATGGGGTGATGCAAGAGAAGCATCCTGCTGGCACCCCAACCCTTCCCTCTACTATCTGATGGATGGGAATGTGGGTCAGTGCCTTGGCCACCTCCCTCAGAGTCTGCTATTGTGAGCTGAGCTCACCTTTGTTAGGGCACTGAGGGCAGGAAGTGGGAGAAGACAGTTCCCTTCTGCAGACTCGGCTCCCAGGCATGACAACCTCCCCAGGGCAGTGGGGAGGATGGCTGAGGCACCAACAACTTACCATCCCAGCAAGGTTCATCAAAGACTATTTCATAATACCCTTAGAGAAACAAAGCCACTGGACTACTTCAGTTTAGATCAGATTTAAACAGCAACATTAAATGTACAGTATTTTCTGTGAGTCCTTAATCAGGGCCATCTACATATGAGATTTTATTTCAAACTCTTGCAAAGTGATTCTCCCTTGTAAAAGATGGAGGGATGGTAGTTACATGTAAATAAAACACATTGCAATAGCTTCTTATCTTTGGAAGACTCCAAACCTAACCTACTCCAAGGCCTTCCAAGTGAATATTTTAGAGCTGTATCTTCCCTGCAAACCCTTGCATTCCTGAACTGTTTATTGTCCATATGCTGATAACCTTGACAGTCCATTTTTACAAGGTCTCAGTGAAAACTTCGAGGGAGGTTGGCAATCTATGTGAGCTTTCCAAAATTGTTGTCTTTCCCAGTCATCCATTTTCCAGCAAAACAAATCACTGACTCTTTAAAAATCCCTTGTCATTAGGATTTTGGCATGTTTCACTTCGAGAAGACATGCCAAGAAAACTCAGTGATGATGTTACTAGGCTAGACAGGGAGCACCTGAGGATTTCAGCTCCTCTGCACTATTAGGCAAGGTTCCATTTTCTTGAATGCCATGAGTGTATTAGGATGAATACCTCTGTTTGCATCATAGAAAGCTCCCCTATCTACCGGACTGTTGGGTAAAACAAAGGATTTATCCGGCAACTTTAACTCAAACCCCGGTAAAAATTTTTCATGGATAGAAAACTAAGCGTGAATGACAGATTTAGCTCAGGGGAGTTACGGTCAGGGCTGAACTGCACTGACAGAGCTCTGCTGGGAAGCCTGAATGCTCCCTGCACATAGCCAATATAATCAGCCCTGTGACCTTCTCAGTTCCTAGTATTTGACAAGGGGAAGAAAGTACTACATGAAAAGCAAATCTCTAAAAGCAAAACCGAGTACTCTCTTCCTCAGGTGCACATGATCAGGTACTTTTATCTGGTGGAATAACAGCCACTCCATATGGTTTCTCTCAGGGATGTGCACTCAAACACTGGTGTGATAGGTGATCTCTTGAAAGAAACAAAACCAAAAATGAGCAATAAGCCTGAGGACTGAGGTGATTTAGCCCACTTTACTGTTCAGGGAGTTGTAGGGGAGAGGAACTTCTTCCAAGGGTAAGAGCTGCCTTGCAGAGGACAGGAGGGGCACATGCCTGCCAACACCAAACTTTTCTTATTTCCTTCAGGGAGAGGTTGCAGTTGCCATCATTTCCGTGTGAAAAGCAAAAAGACCATTGGAGCACCGTTTGCAATGCTGGCTGAGGAAGCAGCAAGAGAAGGTGTAGGGGAAGGAAGGAGGAAGCATCACTTCACTGTACCCACAGTTGTCTCCCTTTGGGAAGGCGCATTCCCCCATCACAGCGCCAACATGATCAGGGCTGTTGTGATGGCTGTGTGAGCACCAGTGGCGCTGAGCAGCATGTGAGTCCTGCCAAACCTATGCCCTCTGAAAGCTGGTCTGAGCTCACCCTTCAGAATGGAAAGGCCCCATCCTGCGTAGTGTGGAGAGAAACTGGGCAGCCTTGGGGAGGATTTTGCTCTTTGGATTTTCGTAAGAGATTTCGAAGGAAAGCCAACACTTCTTAAAATGCTCTAGGAGCTGAAGCTGGGCTTTGGTGCTGGCTGGCATTCATGGCCTCAGATAACCTATGAGAGAGCTGGTTCTGTCAATGCTGCTGGTGACATGGGAGAATGAAAGGGGAGAAGGCAATTAGTCTATCACATTCCCGCAGAACCATGTTGAAATCAAAGCTGGTCTGTGAGGCTGCTCAGATCCACTGAGTCAGCAAATTCCAACAGAAAAGCAACATTTTTTATGTTTTCTTCTGACCCAGCTCAGCGCTGAGCTCCCTTACCCAAGATCAAAGTTCCACATAGACCTTGGAGCCAGGAAGATAGTGCAGAAAACACATGCAGCAGAGATTGCAGGAAGAAGAAGGCATGGGCATTGTGCAAAGAGTTGTCATGGGGATAAAACCAGAGAGCAGATGACTAGTACTGCTGGAAAATCAGACTACTGCAAGCCTTGCGCCTGGTCCACATACTCATGCCTTTCTTACACACGGAACACAGACAATGCCAATACCCACCACAAGTTGCCCAAGTGAGCAAAATGCATAAATAAATTAGCAGCAAATTTTATTTCATGCATGGCCATGAGTGGGGCTGTGCAGGGAGACCCTGCACTCTGCTGAAGCATGGGACCTCTCTGAGAGCAGGAGGACCAATTCCTCTGGTCCTTGAGCAAATTCACAGCCATACAGCACCTGAGGACAAATCTGTAAGGCAATCATAATAGCACACTACAATCATAAACAAGATCTCTTAGATTCCCAAAATGAATCTCAACTACTGCAAAGCAACAGTTATTTTATAAACTAAAGTCTTTGTATCATTGCCTTGTCCTCCCTTTATTTATTTGTTTTCAGAAGGCAACAGGGAATCCTCACTGGATGAATGCAATGGTCAGCATGCTGGGACTGAGCTCATTTAGAAGTCAGGGTGATTTCAAAATCAGGCTACAAATTAGCTATAGCATTGATGAAGAACAAGGTTTGGGAGAAGTGGTCGGATCTGTATTTGCTGAACATGCCAACTAAAGCTATGTTTGCTGAAGAGACCCAGGACTCAAAGCCTGAACTCAGCTCTGGTAAAGGTCATTCCTGCTCCAGTTCAATAGAGGAGGAATTGGGACCCCAGTAAAAGCAGGTCTCGCTGCATAAAGTGGGGTAAGACCCTGTGTTGTACATAGACTTTAAGGAATGTGCCGTCCCACCAAACAAACACCTGAAGCCCACCCTGCAGACTTTACTTGGGTATGAAATTCCCTACAGCTCAGCAGCATACTCACAGCCAAAATACAGTAATCCCACAGTACTTCATGGATCACTTATCACAGCTTCAGATCTTTGAGGATTTTTTCCACAAAGACATCTCAATTCTTTGCGGCATTTTCCCATCTGCACATGCCCAGAATGTCTCTGCCAACCTGTGGGGCAGGACCGGCCTGTGCCAGGGGGCAGGACTGGCACACACCACAGAGCGGCTCACTCAGGAACCATCCAGAAAAGCTCCCTTATGACTGTTGTAAAGATTTCATGGTGTCAACACTTTATGATGGCTGTTTGCTGTGGGGCCAGGTGGGTCTCCCTCTGCTGGGCACAGGTCCAGCTCCAGCTGCTCATAGACAGGGTGGCGAGTGGTGATCTCCTTGGCTGATAACATGGGGGCGGAACCCAGGACCACTGGCAGTGGCAGCGGCCAGCAGCAACCCCTTGTCCCCTGTCTTGTGGCAGTGAGGGGGCTGTGGCAGGAAATGTGGGGAAGGTGGTGGGTTGGTGAGTGATGGCTATATCTGTCCTCCCTCCCCCTCCCGCCAGGGGTTGTTGCTGTCACCAGCAGTGGGTGGTCTGGGGGAGTCATGGGCCATGGCAAAGGGGCCACGGGCTGCTGTTCACAGCAGGGCTGTGAGTGGCAGCGTCACATACAGCCCTCCACATCTCCTGCCCTTTGGAGCTGCTGGCTCACTTTTCCTTCTGGCTCAGCTTCCTTACAAAGACCCCAGAGCAACAGTGGGGCTGCCCGATCTCACTTGCAGGCAGAAGTGGCATCCGGGCTGGCTTGTGAATGGAGCAGCACTGCTATGCCTGCGCCGCTCCTGGTTCCTGGGGGGATGGCAGTGCTTCCCCTGCCCCGTACATGCTGCGAATAAAGTGGCATCACTGCGCCCATGATGCTCCTGGTTCTAAGGGGGACGGTGGCACTCTCCCTGTCCCGTACATGCTGCAAATGCAGCGGCACCCACACCCTCCGGGTTCTGGGGAGGTGGTGGCACTTCCCCTGCCCCATATACACTGTGAATGGAGAAGCACAGCCATGCTGGGCTGCTCCCAGTTGTAGTCAGGGTGGTGCCACTCCCACTATGTTCACTTGCCTCGCTGCACTAGGACAGTATGGTGGCAGCACTGGCTGACTACTGCTGCTTGGCACGCCATGGCATGGTGGTGAAGGTGTCCTTGTGGTTGCCAGGGCTGAGGGGGCAGGGGATAGCGGCATGGTTTATTTGCATATTTATGAGCCACCTATATTTGCAGATTAAGGGTTTCATGGGCCTCACCCACTCCCTAACCCCCACAAAATGTGACGGATTACTGTATTGCAGAAGTAGCTCATGTAGTATTAAGTGGTATCTACAGTTATGCAGCTATCATGTAGCTGAGTAACAAATCATTTAATTTCAGAATAGATGCAGAAACTATTTGCTTCTGGAAAACCCAGTGTGATATTCAGGTGTACGACAACACATTCACTTCAGTAAGAGAAGGAACATGCTTTTCTGACCATTTATTCCCATCACAAACTGTATGAGCAGGCAGGACCAGCCCCAAGCAGATGCTGGGTTTTGCAGCTCTTCCCTCCATCAGTGACCACCACCCCAACTCCACATGCAGGGTCCACCTACTCAGTAGCAGGCAGCACAGACAGTATCAGCCCTTGCTGCTGTGAGCTAAGTGTTACTGCCTCCAGTGCAGAGCTCATAAACTCATCTCACAAAGTCTCATTAAACTCAGCTCAGTTTATTTTACAAATGAGGAACTGACTACAGAGACCTTCAGATCCCTCAGATAGCATAAATCAGCTCCTAACTCGAATATGCTGGAGTTCTGGCTCCCAGATTTTTATAAGACTAAATACAAAAGATAGTGGAGCTAGGGTAGGAATCGGGTGAAGGATGCTCTGGGACTAAAGTCATACTTGCGGGTTTCAGGTCTCTGTGGGTCCATGCGAGACATTAAATCCATGAACTTCAGCAGCTTGCCCACCTCACATGTTACCACACCGCATGGTCCCCGCTTGTGCGGTGCTCAGATATCACTTTCCTGCCACAGCCAGAAATAGTTTTCATTTAAATTAAATGGGATTGCAAAAATTTCTGAGACAAAATAGAGAATAAGTGCAAGATAACACCCAACTTCACAGTTAATTATCATTCCAGTTGCTTCTCGCTCACGGTAGTTTAAATTGGGGTTGCATTTTAAAGCTATTCTGAAATTAGTTATAAATTTGAAAGAGACCCAGAAAAATGGAGACATTAATCTTTTCTCTTAGAATGTGGGAGGGGGATATCAAGTTCTGAGATTTTCGTGTTTTCTTTTTTTTCTTGTCACCTTATTTCATTTAAAAGTGATAGCTTTTGGTGATGAAAATGTTACGCTGTTCTAGTGTCTTCTAAAATAAATTTCACATGAAATACAGTATGTGTTAAAGGCATTTGGATTCCCAGGGAATGTGGGTATACATTTCACTTGTCCTGTTACAACTTCCTATGAATTTACTCAGCTGGCTTCAATTAAAAGAAAAAAAAAAAGGAAAAATCTGTGGGAATCTTTCTGTGTGTATATTACGAAGCTACTAGGCCTTTACACTGATAATTTAAAACCAGCTAAGCACATGTGCACAGATGGGAAAATCTGAGTAATTTGGTTTCATGTGCTTTCCAGCTTCTTGCTGTATAGATGGATGTTGAGGCCTGCCTGAATACTGAACACCTGAGTACCTCTGAAGGGCTGACAGACCATTTCAAGGGACTTAGCATGGTTCTTGAAGAAGATAAAGCCAGGCTATGGGACACTTTCATGGCAGGACCTTTATAGGTAAGGAACACCCAGGCTGAAAGCTGCAGCTAAAGTTTATTTCCTTGAAAAGGTCCAGCCAAGAGCCTGGTGGGGCATACAATGGAGCCATTTTCCTGGTAGTGCCTGCCAGCAGCATTTTGCTCTTGCTTTTAGATAGGTTTTCTAGTGAGGGAGCTGTTGGTGCTTGATGTGACAGGAGCACCTCTGTTTATCATGATCCTGGAGGAAGCCAGCATGCGGGCTGGCAAAAGCCCCTTTTGCAAGACCCAGCCACGCAGGATGATTTTAACATTACAAAAGCCATGAAGCTTTTGAGCTGAGGTCCCATTTGCAAAAAGAACCTTTTAGCTTTGACTCATAAACTCTGATAATTTGTGCAGGTGTAATTTAGCACAGCCAGCTGTCTGCACAGCCCCTGAGTCAATGGCTGTGGCTCTGAAGCAGCACTCGTGTGCCTGCCATACAATCAGCCCCTGCTCCCTGCTCAGTGCAGTGTGCTCAGCTACCCTGGACTTCATTTTATACTAATATATGGGCAGGGAGCTGGTAGTGTTGGTGCATAGTCTAGGTTGGGTTTAGCCTGAAGGGGTGACAGTGCCCAGCTTTGCTAGCTAGTACTGTTCTCCAACCAGTTCTGCCAAGTCAGATAGGTGTCATGAATGATATCTCTCAGGCCCATAGGGTCAGGCTTCAAAAAGATGTGGGAATCTGCAATGCAAATAGGTAATGGCACACTGAAAGTTGCTTAACTCTTCTAATGTGGTGTGCATTGGCTTCAATGGACTTGGTCTTTACAAAAGTTCTGTGCCAGCTGACACCTAGAACCCCTTGGCATCAACAGGATTTGACTAAAGACCTCTTAATCCTAGTAGCTCTCTACACCTTTAGGAAATTAAATCTCACTGCGGATGCAGACTGGAGGAGGTTAAACCTCATGGAAGGGGAGTCCAAGTGGCTGTGGTTAGCATCACATTGACTAGTAGCTGGTTCTTCACTCCTAATAAGGAGGTGCAGGGGGGTTAATTGGAGGCGGCTTTCAGCACCAAACAATGCTTGAATATGCTCCACAGTAGCTGCCACGCGACAGCCCAATTGCTCTGCCCCACAGCATACTCTGTCTGAGAGAGGGACATTGATATCAACATGAATGTTAGGAAAAGTGGTCAGCCTATAATGTGACTGGGTGACGGGCATTTCTGCGGCACCTGCCAACTTGCCAGGACACTGAGGACCACAGACCTTCAGAGATGAACCTGGGAGGCAGTTGTGCCACACGCCAATAGGCTGAGTGACTTCTTGTGTTGGCAGCAGACTTCTATGGAAACCTACACCACACAGCACCCTGGCAGTACACGGCAACATTCTTCAATGACCTCTAGTAATATGTTTGCAAAGGGTGAAAGCACATCTGTAAAATGTACTGCCTCTGGTTCTGTGCTGTGGTCCAAAACAAGCTACTGAGCAGCTGGAGCTCTTGAAGGATCATATAACAAGGTACTAAGGTCTCCTTTAGTAATTCTTCAGGCCTTAAAAAACTATTTATAGATCCCCCATTTACCAAATGTATGATTTCACTACATAGCATTGCTTCCATTTGGTTGAATTACCATTCTCACTCAGACACCTAGAGCTGTTTTACAGTCCTAAACCCTCTTGCAGAAACTCATCTAAGCTTGATGAGCTTAGGGAAGATCATTCTACTTCCTCTGACATTGTTGCAACATTCATGAATTCTCTATTCGTCATGGTGCTTGCCCTCCATTTTGGGAGTATAGGAACCTGAGATCCTCTAACCTGCACTTTTAGAGATGGCATCATTGCTTCTAGAAAATAAAAAAAAACAACTTGTGAGCCTCAACCACATTTTTCTAACATCTTAGTGAATTATTTGCAAGGTTTATGCAGGCTTTTTATATTAAGTAACATTCACATTAGGAAGAAAACCTTATGCACTACAATACAAATGACTTCCAGATCTTTAAATCTGCTCATTTCTATGAGGAAGCTTCTTATCCATTTTAAAACATGGATCTGCTCAACAGAACAGCAATAACCTTCTCCACAAAAAAATAACATAAAAAATTACAAGCAATATTTAATGTCTATAAAGCACCTTTCTGGAAAAAAAAGGATGCATTTTTCAGTCCTGTTTAACTTATTATAGAAATACACAATAGGAAGAGGTCTTTCATTAGTTTCTATCTCTCTGAGGTCCTTACAGTGTTTTAGCTGTTATTTGTTGAAAACAGGCTTTGACCAGAAGCTGGGTGGTGTCACTTGTCTGGCTGCAGATGTCACAGCAGGAGCCAGATTTTCACTACATTACCACAAGACAGTTCAAATTGCATTTAATTAGTGGGTACCAAATACTGCTGCCTGCCTTCTCTTAAAAGCCCCGGAAAAAGCCATGGGTAAGCATTTCACCAAACAGCACATGATGAATTTGAGTTTTTATCAGCTGTCTCAGCTGGTCCCTCTCAGCCTCCTGTACCAACATCTGGGCCAGCTGCACTCCTTTCCCTGGTGCTGGGGTAAGAGCTCTGGTGGCCAGTCTGAAAGTGATGGGCATGAGCATATCAGGTGACTCAACAAATTTCTTCCCTAGCTCTGAGAGGCAGGTTTTCCTCCCCCATGGTGTCAGGGAATAAAGAAGTTAACAGTGACAACCTCCGTGTAATTGATGTTCCCTCCTTTCCACAGACACCATGTGCTGCCTTGCAACCCCCACATGTCTCCAACCTCCCATGGGAACCTGTTCATGTTAAATTGGGGGTACTCCTGTGGCCTGCAAAATGACAGCAAAGATTGTGGTGACCTGAAGCTTGGCAGAGCAGTGAGCAGTCCTAAGCCCTTATGCTGCTCATGTTAATGAATTAAGTCCCTGCCTTGAGTGCAAGGAGTGGTGTTGTGTGAAACCCTCAGCTGAACAACCAACACAGGGTCACGGGCTATTTTTGAAAGGTGACATCTCTCTAACCCATGAAGCCAAGTCCTCACCTCAAACATGAAGGAAACATGGAGAGTACAAGTGAACAGACACGGAGACATACAGGAAGGACAATTATGTGGATGAAAAGATGATAAGGAAGGAAACTGATATTACTCAGCTTGGGAAGAGAGGACTGGGGGATATGCCTGCAAACAACGGCAGCAAATGGAGTTGGAGGAGGCAGGACAGGTATCATTTCTAGTTTATTGGGATTCAATAAACCAGGTAGTGCTAGGGCTCAAAGGCTGTTAATCTTTAAGATGTATTTTCATTTAAGTGAAAAACCTTAAAGCAGCAGAAATAGTACTCTTTAAGGCTTAACAACTGCTGAAGCCTCATCCAGTCTCACTACTGGCTCAGACTTCTGGAGTTGTTTGTGCAGGCTCCTGCGAGCACCTCCTTCTGCAGCAGCTTCCCTGACATCCTCCTCTTCGAGAAGAGCAGGCTTACTCATCCCCGCCTCCAACCATGTCCTCCACATCTCCTTCCCTTCTCTGCTGTCCCTCACAAACGTCCTGCTCCCAAAAGACCAGCTCTCCCATCAAGAGGTTTCTTCTCAGTGCCAGACTTTCATTTGGGATTAAGAAAAGCTTCATCCATGCTAGTAGGAGTCTTTTAAATAACCTTCACCAGTCACAGAGCTGACATAACCCAAAAGTGATTTTCATGGGACCCTATTGAAGCACAGGCACAACTGAGGCTGTATCCTCAGTTTCCTGAGCACATAACTGGTGGTTTCCTGAAAAGGAGACCATTCAATCCCAATGTAGCACTACAACAAATATCTGCATATTCATGATATAAACCCAATGTATGTTTCATAAAAATTGGTGATTTGATAATCTGCTTCCCAGGACTGTTGCAAGCTTTAATTTAACACTTGAAAAGCCTCAGAGGAAAGAAGCTTCTCAGTTTTTTCAAGCCTTTATACACAAAAGTAGGGGGGGAGGAAAACACCAGTTCTACAAATCAATCAAGTAATAGTTAAGTCGTCACCTAAGATTTTCATTTGAAGGTGAAACCACTTGGATTTTTATCTGTCATATGTGCAAGACAAATAACAGTATTCGTGTATGCCGTCTCTTCAGGGAATTAACAAATCTCAAGACACCTTACAATGCTCATGATCAGTCCTGTGGATCATGGCTGTGGATTGTCACAGCAAAGAGATGCAGCAGCCATCTTCATGAGAAACAAAACTAAGTAACAATGCACAATGTGAGTTTGGTTATTCAGTTAATCTGTCTGCAATCGACCAGTTTTCTGTCACTGAATAAGAAATATATAACTATTTTTAGGTCAAACACTAAAAATTTGGTCTACCTTATATTATGGATGGGAAGATAACAGACCAGTTTTTAAACAGAGAAAATAAGAAACTCATGTTTCAGTCACATTGTGACTCAAAGACAAGTGAAGCCAAAAAATTCAAAGATATTAGCTAACTCCCACAGAACTGCTTGAAAAGCCAAGTTTTAGCCCCAAGTGATTTTCTTCAGCAAGCTGTAAGTCCCTAAACTTGGTTTTTAAATGTTACTTGCTGACACAACTTTAATCACATACTGAAGAAGCTGTACGTACATGCTAATAATTTAAACTAAATTATTCCAGTGTTCAGGACGTTTCAGAACTCCTGCAGATAACTGCATCTGAAATACTATGGCGAGTAAAGGTAGTATATGCAGCAGTGGTTCTGTCTGAATAGTGAATAAAAAAAACACCGAAGGTCAAAATACACAGGGTAAGAATTCAATTCTGATGAGATGAGAATAAATATTTGTCCATTTGAAATGCTGTCAGTTAAATGTTAGTGCTCAAGGCAAGAACTGTTTACCATGACTCCTGGGGTCTTTGTTTCAGTCTTGCACAGGTCTGTTCCCAGTGCTGGAAATAATTATAAAATGCTCTCAAACTTGTGTTTGAAGGGTGCTAGGTGCAAAGCATTACTGGGGTACACTAATATTTTTAAAAAGCTTAAGAGATTTGTCCCAAACAAGGAGATTGTTGAGCCAGAATTTTCTTCTTATCTGAATATGACTGAAAAACCTGCACTCTGTTATGTTGATACCTTCCCACTCTGGGATTTGCATGGCCATACAGCCAGGGAGACTTTGCACCCCAGAGCTGACAAATTTCTGAGCATTCTTAAAACCCTGGGACTTTACTGGAGTCTTGCTTCCCAAATACTTCTGAGAATGAGGCTTCTTTTTAATTGTTCTATAGCATTTCTCATGCCAAAAACATCTGGGAAAGGAGAGAGCTGACAAAAAAGTACCAACTTACTTTTTTTTTTCCACTCTCTTGCACATTGTTTGTAAAAGGTTTAAGGCTAAAATAAACTTCTCTGAAGCAACATGCAGTTCACAGACAATGGCAGCAGCTGCAGACAGCAGAAGTTCATTCCTGTTTATTATATTCATTAAAACTGAAGGGAGAACTGTGGCAGCAGCAGCTTAATGGTCATCTGAACATAATTATTAAGAAAGCATTGTTCTTTGGAAAGATGCAAAGTGTCAGACGGAACTTCACACCCTTGTCATAAAATCCCCACTTATTTCCTACCACTAATTGGATAAAATAGGCATTGTAGGATCGGAGGTGGAGGGAAATGGGTTAATGAGCATGTGTAGGAGGCAAATGACACTGGAAACTCAGTGTCTAGAGAGAGTGGGCAGAGGAAACAAAATCAGAGACATACAAGAAAATTTCTGGAAGGGAATCTGGTCAACAAAACTTATAAGACAGCACTTTGTGTTTTGACCATCCTTGGAAAGTACGATAAGCAAAACCCTGACCAGTTCGCACATGTGCTTCAAACAACAAGTAGAGAGAAACAAAACCAAAACCCAACCATGAGTCAAGGAACTGCACCAACGACGACCAAGCAAACTCCTTTTGGAATCCAGCCATATCCTTGCATCCTATAAAGTGCACCATGCAGGTGCTTCCATGGTGCCTTGTGGTGTCATGAAATTCTCTCCATCTTGCTAAAAGCAGAGCATTTCCACTCTATAAGCCTAAGTGAGACCCCTCACTGTCAGTCTGTCTTTTCGTCCATTGCCTTTTTGCTTTCCAAATTGATGCTCACTGCCTTGTACTGGTTGTCTGATGCTAAAGGTGGATGTAGTTCTCACTGCTCCCCATAAACAGGCGTGATGCCAGGAGCAGAACATGGATTGGACTCCATTCCCTCATCATGCAGGCAGTGGGTGGATTTGCTCTTCAGGCTCTTTGGGTTGGTGTGTGAGCTCTTTTGGCTGCACCTGAAATCTGGATGTCCCTCCATGGGCAGACATGGATGGAAAATCATTTTTGTGTCTATAGGCCACTCTCATTTCTTTCATCAGCCAGTGCTCTGCAATGGACAGATCTGTGGGGCAGCAGTATGGGAACAGCATTAGTCTGTACAGATCACCACATCCCATGTTTCAGGATCTGCATGTGAGCCATGAAGTCCATCTCATGGCCTTGCCTGCCCAGCCACAGATATGCAGCACGTAACATGCCAGAGCATTGTATGGGGCTACAAGTTCAACCAGGAATTCCACTCCCTTCTCAGTCAGGCCCCCCACTGATTCCTCTGAATGTTTTAAGTTTCAGAGAAGGAACTGTTGAGTTGTACCTAGGCTGTAAAACATATTTTTCTTAGCTACTAAAAAAAATGGCCTTCAGACTTGAGCTGGCCAATACCAATCCCCATTTCACAGCTATTCCCAATGTAAATTGGTGCATAACTGCAAAAGCAAATTACTGGATCTTTTTCAGAAATATATTCTACCTTTCAGCAGAAAGAAGAGTGCTTCTTTAACAAAATGTACTCTTCCTTTTTTGAGGCTGATCTTCTTTTGTACAAAGCTGTGTCTTTTCCTGTAAGTACCAGGGATTTTTTGGTATCGGAATAATGGGTCTCACCTTTCACTCTTATATTGTTAGCTGTTTTTGGTTTTTTTTTTAATAATTTATTTAAATTTAGTCCTGCTAGTCCTCATGCACATCAGTTTGTGCATCTAAGTCAAGGACATCCAAAGACCACTTCTTCAGCCTGGTCTCCCAGTGTAATAATGTTTATATGACTGTGCTGTCCACCTGCTTGTCCAATTGCCCTATCATTTCTTCCAGTAGCTTTAGAGCACTTGGATGATTTCACCTTAATGGGAGGTTGTCACAGATGAAGCTCAGTGGTCACAGATGAAGCTCTAGGAGGGCTTCTAAGCCCCTCTGAATGACCATCATGGCCCCTCCTGAGAATGCACCCAGATAAAACCTAGACATGTATCACTCCCCACTCTGCTGCTGATCCCCTGGCCTCGTTGCAAAGGCCATAGGTTGTCCCCAGAGAGGTCCCTCATCAGATGGCTGAAGAGCCAGGACTCCAGGTTGGCTCTTCAGGTGCTTTATAAAATCTGATCAAATATAACTTTTGCATAGGATGTTTGCTTTGGTTTCATCTCTTCTGTCAGTCCAGACAAAATTCTGCTTGCTCCAGCAATCTGAGGGAGCCGAATGCATTCCTCCACTCAGCCGGATTTACAGGGAGCCTAGCCATCGTCACTACTTTTGGCCTTCTCACTACATCTCAGGAAGTCGTTATATGTTATACCAGTAATTAACTGTGTTACATATGCCGGATGATCTCTAATTCCGTGCTGACTTTGCTTATTGGATTAGGTGTTGACAGTACTTGGAGCAAGAGACCCACACATAGAGTGTAAAACTAAACCAATAGCTCTGCTTAAGGTTCAGATTTTAGGAAATCAGAGACTGCAGTCCAAAACTTTCTGCTTTGAGCTGCTCTGTAGTCTGTGTGTTTCACAGCACTGGGGAATAAGAGTTCTTTTGCCGTAATCCTTTCATACATGCCGAAGTGGGAAATTTACCCTTCAGTCCTTCTGAAAGCACCCTCTGTGCTCCACATGCCAATTAGTGCTTCTGAAAGCTGCTATAATGCTGGAAATTTGCCAGCCAGACTCAGAGAAGGACACCACCTACATAACAATCTCAAAGTGACCAAAGCTTGCTGAAGTAGATACCTGTCTTCCCAGTCAAATGCCCTTCCCTTCCCAGATTGTGTGTTGTGATCTCCTCTGAAACTAATGCAAGTATTACAGTGGCATCCAAACATTCCTCAATGACATTGTGAAAAGCAGAAATGTATCATGTTTACTTTACACCATTTAAACCATCTCACTCACAAGATACTTAAATTGTGTGCAGACCTGCATGGGAACTTACTGTCAAAAGAGGTGGGTTCAATAAGCAAATGGACAAGTTTGTGGTGCCCACACCTGGTGGTGCCCACAACTGGTGGTGCCCACAACTGGTCTTGCTATGTTGGTGACTTCTGCAAGCTGGCAATGTTCACCAAGGGAATGATCATGGAGTTTCCTGCACTCTGGTCTCAATATCCAGTCCTGGTCATTACTAGACATAGGGACCAGGTTAGATGGACCTTTAGCTTGCTACTTCCAAGGGTGTCCTTGTGTACAAAAAAGTAAATGATGCAAGATATTGTCATGATGACAAGATGAGTCATGATGTCAGATGAGCTCATTACTTCTTACAAGAAAACAAATTCAAAGAAAAGTTTGAAATTAGGGGTCACTTTCTTCAGAGGTAGTAAGGGGGATGTTCTTCAAACTATCATCTGAATTTCCTCCAGTAACACTGTAAGTATATTTTTTAATTATTATTTTATCTACAAGTTATAGCCAAGATGCCTCTGGGTACCTCAAAAACTGATTATAAATTTTAATAATGTATTAATAAACTGGATAGAGGAGATAAAAAATTCTTCAGTAACTCATTTGCTCTATTTATTCTTAAATTAAAAAGGACTAGATTTTAAAGAAAAATTTAAAGAAAAATGTTATTTCATTCTTGTTTTGAAGGGAATGTGTAGATTATCATGTGGTTTTGTTCCTTTATCATTCATTTTATTTACAGTGTTGCTATTTTAATCCAATTTAAATATAGCATGTTTTTATTTAAGAATATACCTCTTTATGTCACATTTAAAATCTTAACATCTTTTATGTGACACTTAAGCAATCTATTTCTATAATTTAAATTAAACACAAATAGCATTCAGGAAACATCAGGCTTTGGGGAAGTCATTTGCTGAGCACCTGGAGCAAGAATTTGCTGAAGTGATAAACCAGTGCTTGACAGCTGCAACTTGTTCTGCAGGTGCAGAAAGCACTTCTTCCTCTCAGTTCCTTCAGCTTAGTTTGGTTCAGTAGTTACTTCACTCAATACTGAGACACCACTTGAGAAATTAAAAAAAGCAAACCAATTTTCCCTCTCTAGTGAAGAAATAAAAACTACATACAAGATTTTTTCACTCATGAGTTTGAGTTCAAAACTGAAAGACAATATGGCCTGAAATAGTCCAATCCATCCCTAAAGATATGTTTACTATAATTTAATACAATAAGTAGGTTTAAAAAATAGATTATTTCTGACACTTGTTCTAGAATTGTCTACCATATTCCCTTAATAGGCAACTTATTTTATGGTGTTCTAAATGAATTTTTATGTTTTGACTCTGAGTACATGCCGTTTGATACAAAATACCAGAATGCCCATAACACAAATGGCTGTATTTCACAGTGTTATCTTTTACAGATAACATTGAAATTTGAATATATGTGTGGTAAAGTATGCTATGGCTTTAATGTGTATGTATTATATACCATAAAAATACTCAACACACACCCCAATTTTGGTGTAAAATCAATTTTTGCTGCAAATTAATGTATTTTAATTGTTATGAATCAATTAATTAAAAACTTAATTTGGAAAATACGTAAATTTTACCACAAAAATTGAGAGCTAAAAAAGATTATCTAAATTAAAGGTTTTTACATCCTGATTTAAATCACAATTGTGACCTGTACTTTAACTCATTCTTTCTTACATATATACATTAATATTGGCAAGGCTTTAGTTTATAAAAGAGGCCAAATTTCCAGTGCAGCCAAAGACATAAGACAAAATTTATAGAAAAACCCAACAACATGAGCTCAAAATTGTTGTGTCTACCATTGGCTATGAAAGAAATCCTTGAAGGGATTTATGTTAAAACTGGAGCATAATGAAGAATAATAATTATTTAGTTGATTCTATATTAAAGATTTTAAAATAAAAATGCAAAAGAGGGGAAAATAATGTTTTTAAATGTATTTGGGGATGTGGAGATGCTGACCTAAGGGAAAGAAAAGCGGTACAGGGACTTTGCTTCTGTTGCATGATATTGACAGCTCACAGAGGAAGAAGAAAAAATGGGGATTTTGAAAACTATTTCCCTACTGAAAAACTTTATTATCTAGAAACGTGTGCACGAGAATTTAAAGCTGCTACATCCTTTTCTTTCACTGTTTCATGAATCACTTGGCTCTGATCTCACAAACACTTCTTGCTTTCTTACAACTTGCAGCACTTTTTTTTTTCACTGCAGCTGCACAATCATAACTCCAAAGTCATCAAGAAACTGCCCTTTGAGGGTGAGGGGGAGGAGGGAGGGGGAATCCATTTGCTTTGAAGGCCTGTGCTCCAGAGGATGTCATCCTGGTTTCCTGCTAGCCTATCTCTTAAGCCTGTTAAAGGCTAAAAGAACTGTCAAAACTTCCAGTGCAGTGTGGCAGCACTTAACTCCAAATCCCATGAATGTAGCTGGTTTGGTGTGATAAAACAAGCTAGAAACAAAAATGCTCTTAGTTAAATTGAGCTGAGGCTGATGATGCTTCATGTTGGCCCCTTTCCAGGCCACAACCATACCACCCTTTCATGCAAGCCCTGGTGATTATAAAGATGACGCTTGAATCACCTAGTTTGATCTGGTTTATCATTGCCCAGATCCTCCTACACTGACCCCAAAGATTTCAGTTCATTGGTGTCTTCAGGAAAGACCAGCAGATGCCCGGGGTGGAAGAAAAAAGAAAGACAGATGCTGGTGCTGGTGAGTCCTGAAATGTCACCTTCCCTCATGATTTCATGATTCAAAAAGCCACTTACACCTTCTCAGGCTTCAGCACCAAGTATTACAAGTATTACATGGTGCAGTAATTCCTCGTTACTTTGCACTTCACCATTCATGGCTTTAATACATAGTGGTTCCTCCCCCTGTGACCGCCCTCCCCAGCCTCGCAGCTTTACCGTATTTACCAGCTTTACCATATTTTCTGTATTTACCCATTTACCGCTGCTTTGCAGATTACACTTATTGTGGCATCTTTCTGGAACTGACCCCTGTGACATTTGAGGGATTACTGTATTACTTTCATCCATGTCCTTATCTCTGCTATAATGTCACACACATTTTATGGTCACTAGTTTGCAAGGTGGTCCTTATGGCACTCAGAAACACACCCAGCAAGCAGACAAGTGAAAATCAGGGTTAGAAGTGAAACATATCATCAAGAACAAACAGTACCTTGAAGCAAGATGGGCAAACTGATCACAAGGGAAAACATACCCACTGCATAGGTAAAAAGTGGGAAAATATTCCCAGCAAGAATGTGGGAGAGGAAACACAAGGGTAACTGCAAGCATTCATAAGGAAAAAGATAAAGTCCCCAAAATTAGAAAGATACAGACAAAACTAAAGGCCAAAGGTAGCTGCAGCACAACCAATCTGGGATCTTTTTTTACTGGGATATATTTGCATAAAGATCAACTTAAGCCATATTTTGCCTCCTTTTTCTGCTCAAAACATATAGCTACAATTACAGTCAGAAGACAAATGCTTCATGGCATATTTTAAACGCAAAATTCAACTCTAGTTTACAGAATCAGGACTTAGTAGGTTTCTTTTGCTCCACACACCTACCAATGCTACTTCCAAATTAGATAGCAGCAGACTATGCTAACAAGAGCCCGATATAACATTAAGGTGAAGACACAGCACTGTCTGTGTTACAGCAACCAGTGCAGCATGATGATGAGTTCAGTGCATTTTGTGAATTCAAAGCCTCAGTTTCTCATGGAATGAGAATGGGCTCTTGGATTAAATACCAACTGCTGACAACATAAGCATCCAACCTTACTCAGGAGCGTTCAGCAAAGCAGCATGCAGGTCCTCTGAAAGCCATGGAATCTCCACTACTTCCCTCTAGTAGCATGTAGACTGGTTTCAGCCCCCATTAAAAACTAAGTGCTATTATAGTCTCTCCATAGCATAGTGCCATGTTGTTCCTCCTCCTCTTAAAATGACATTTTAGTCAATAGACATGTGATGCTTACTGGGTTAAAGCCAGCCAGCAGACTTCCACCTAGATCAGCAGGCAGCAAGGTATGCTTAGGGAAGTGGCAGGCCACACAGAACAGTGGATTTGGGTCATAAAGTGAAATCAAATTAGCTCATTAAGGAGTTCCTTTTCCTGGAAATTTAGTAGGCTCCTCAGCTTTCTGCAAAGCTGGAAATATGTTCATAAAAGTGACAGTGCCAACATACCTACATTAGATAGTGTCCAGGCCATTAAAAAAAAAAAAAAATCCATGTGTCCTTCACCCTTTCATAGGGGAAGCAGAAGTCTCTTCAAAGTGTAGTTAGAGTTGCTGAGGGGAGGGAAGAAGGGCGGTTTTACCACTGATGTCACTACTAGCATAAGCCTTTTATAGTCATGACTTAATAGTTGTCTCTCTGGACAAGACTTAATAGCTGTCTCTCTGCTTCAAAATCAACAAAGAGCAGAGAAAAAAGGCTCACTTCCTCCTTGGGAAATGGTGCATGTTCAGGGAGGAAGCTGCCTTCCTGTTTTTTCCATAATTGCAGCTTTGCATGGTTTTAGCAAGTTCCACAATTTTAAGTGTCTTCCATATGGAACACGTTCCTCTAAACATCTGGCTCCTTTTTTATCACAGTGATAAAACAGATTTATTTTCAACAAACCATATAAAATACCACTTTCTCAGTGTACAGTCTACTGTGCCTTTAAAGGTAAAAAAATATACGAAGTGATCAATACTCTTTCTTTTTTTTTTTTTTTTTGCTAGTAACCAAATAATTTTCTAAAGAAGACTTATGGATTAATTCTGAATCTGTGAAGGAAGAAAGTCTGGACACCTACACTTATTATCTCCATGTCTCTTGATACAGACCAATGATATAAACTCAAATATAAAAAGAACTACAAATCCAGACAAAGTACATTCTCAGATCCAGGTCAGATGTGTATCTCTCATACTGGAAGTTAGTCTACATGCATCATCTTGTAACTATCACTAGAAGAGCCCAAAATGGTTTGGTTAATCTAGCAGTCACCTTTCTAATTTGCCTGAATGACATTAGAAAAGAATGGCTCATGGCAAGAAATTCAGAGGGCTGTACACTAACAAAGACAAGAGTCTTCTTTGATTATCTAATGACAGTTAGGCTGCAATGTCATATTTCAGTGGGCAAGGCACTCAAGCAATAAACCAGGAAAAAACCCATTATAAATCAACAGATTGTCTTGGCTTCCCCTTCCATTAGCTGTTATTTTTAGCTGTACTGCATGCACGGCTAAGCAACAATGCTGCAGAGTGCTCCTCCAGAACTTTTAATCTTTTTCTTTCTTCACTATGTCACCTGCTGCTGCCTGAAATAACATAAGCATCCATTGCATGCACCAGGCCTAACAATGAGCTATAAACAATATTGTGAAAGATCTGGCCATCATTTGCTACAGGGATGTATTTCAACAGTGGCTTCTTTAGAGAACTGGGGAAAAAAAAAGAGTAATTTTCTTGATGCTCTGACAAATTCTGAACTGAGCAAATTCTGGCTTTGTGCATCAAAAAATGGTGATGCTTTATACCTCAGCTTGCAGCTTGATACAATTTCCAGACTTACGCTGCTTGTGAAGTCCCTGCCCCTGTGGGAAGTGACCAACAAAGGGAAAAGTGACTAGAGCTGAGTCATTTATTTGGGAGAAGAATAGGGATGAGAAATAATGATGAGAAGGAGGGTCAAGCAATGGCAAAAGGTTTAAGGCATACAAGCTATGTGAGCAATGCTCTCTGGAGGTGCCTTTGGTGTGTCATTGTGCCTGACCACCACAGACTAAATCAGGACCATAAACCCAATCAGGTGTCCTCACTATTTCACACATGCCAGACCTGCTCTTGTAGTCAGGAGGACCAGGACTGGGATACACCCAGATGGGACAGGATTACACTACCACCCTGTCAGTGCCCTTTCCGGGTCCTGCTGCATTGGCATCCACCATCTCCTAACAAGAAGTTTGCTGTAAAATGTTACAGACAGAAAACACAGCTCTTAATTTAAATGAACACTGCATCCTTGAATATGGAAGGGTTGAGTGTGAATCTTGTGAGTAAACAGCCAAAACCAAGTCTGGGACATCCAGGCTAGAGACTGACTAGAATTTGAAATAAATTGCTCCATGTCCTTGCTCAGCCCGAGAGGGGAGTAGAAGTAACCCTAAATCTGTACAGGAAGGGTTAAATCCCATGAGAGAGGCACAAGTACCATCACTATGATGGCACTAAGGGTCTGCCTTCACATCAGGTGAGAGTGTGTGCAGATGAGAGCCTGATGGTGGCACAGCCACAGGTCTGTGCTCCTCATGTCTCTCTGTCCTACTGAAGGGACAAGACAGGGCAGACACTTGGCTTTGCTCCATCATCACATGCCAAAGAGGATTCCTGATGGTAGACCTTTAGGTGCTTATGTCCTGCCTCCCTAAGCACCATAAGAAGGTGCTTATGTCACAGTCGACCTTCTGTATTTCCGACCAATAATTAACTCCCAGTAATTCAATATAAAGAAGTTTTCTTGCAAATACTTTCTTGTTTCGGGTGCCTAACAGTGCCTGTGTAATGCAGCAGGATAATGTGAGAAGTAGTTCACTTGAAGTAAATAACACTTCTTTCTCCTTAAATGGCATTTGCTACCTTCTCCACATTCACAGATTCACAGATTCATCTGGCATAACTAGTTTCATTGCAAAATTAATATATATATTGCATGAAAAACTTATTAAAAACCATTAAAACCATACTCTCTCTTCTTTTACTAAAGGGACCTACTTTTAAAACTCCCTCAAATTTACTTAATTTCAGAGTACAGATGAGGAAGCTGCTCATGGAAAATCACCAGGCATTTAGAGATCCTATTACAAAGTTTACACCTATATTTGTCATAACCACTTTAGCTATCAATGCTACTTTTTCTAAGGTCCACCTTACCTTCTGATACAGATAAATCCATGTACCCATTAAAAAACACCCTTTGGAATCACTCAATACTTAGAGCCTTGCTTCCATGCAAAATAAATGAATGAGTAAAACCACTCATAAAACTGCTCTCTGAAATGTAATATCCTAGAATTTCTTTTAATCTGGTCCCAAGCCACCAAAGGAAACGGGAACACAGAAAGTATCATAGGATAGGCTGCCTTCAGAGCATTAGGAGTCTTCTTGCTGGAGGTTTGCAGGAAAAGGCTACACAAGTATCTGGTTCAGAAGCTGATAATCTGGCCCTCAGGTAAGAGGGCAGAAGCTGTATCCAGGCCTCCTCTTGAGGTTCTTTCCAACCCCATCTTCCATAATGCTAGGTGAACAGCTCTATTAGGTTGATAAAACCCACATGACACAGCTAAAGCAAAGCATGTGCTGAAGAGTTTTGCCAGAGTGACGTACACATGCGAAGTAGATCCAGTATCTCTCACGGCTTTAGGATATACATTTTGTTTTCCTAGCATTCAAATTCCCTCTCAGCGGTAAGAAGGCACAGGCTCAAACAAGCGTGGCTGTTGGGAGAGCAGTTTCCTTGTACCTGCTATCCCTTGCTGGAGACGCAATGGGCAGAGATGTCTGTTGTACAGGATACATAGCTTTCTCATAAACTGAATTGGAAACCTTCACTGTGATCACAAAGAGGTCCCACTTAGGTTAATGAGTGTTTTGGTTTAGACTATATAGTTTTAGGCACCAGCCGCACTGGAGAGGTAACACCCATGTTCCTGACCCTCTCTCAAAGGCAGACGTACATGCTCCATTTAATTAACAAGAAGTACAGATTTAACTCCTGAACTTCCCCTTCTCAATCTGGGGCATTTCCTGAAGTCATACAAATTGTTTCCTACCTGACACAAAGCTTACATCTCAAGGGAAACCCCAAGTCCTCTCTTTCCTCTTTTATTCTCAGAGCCTAGCACTGCCTTGAGTCCCACGGTGGTTTATGCATTTCAGGAGCAAAACTACATGCGTCATCCTAAGAAGAAACCTAAGAAGAAATGACTCAGCTTGGTGTTCCAGTGCGGCAACTCCTTGCTAGCTACAACTGGAAAAGACATGACCTGGTAGATTAAAAGTGATCCTCTTAAATATTAGTAGCACTGCCAAAAAACCCCAAATAAACAAAACCAACAAAACACCCAAAGAAATGGAGAGATATATTTGTGTGTGTAGTTGTGTTACTTTAGGTGAGGCAGTTTCTAAAAACAAGGGGCAAGGTAGGTGACATTTCCAGTTCAATCCTAGTTTGCACAGGGTGAATGTGGGTAGGTCTTTCAGGTTCTCCCTGCCTCATTTTACATTTGGCCCAACCTGCTCAGAGGATGTCATGCTGATTCACTCATTAAAATTAGAAGAGATCTTTGTATTCATTGGATAAAATGATTGGGGAAGTGGAAGCATAGAATTATCATCTAGGTAATGAAGTAAACAGTCTTCAGCTGGTGTCAACGGCAGGAATTAGCTGATATATGTAGAGATGTTAAGTAAACGGGATGTCAGAAGCCTGTAGTCAGATGCCATAAATCACTGTATTTGAGATGTCTATTGTAATTCATGTTCAATGAAATGCAGCTAGGAAACTTATTTTAAAAGGCTGAATCCTGAGTCTTTGCTGCAAATGCAAAAGGAAAACCAATTGTCGATAAAACCAAGCCCTCCACTTCGCTAGTGCTTCATGTTTCCATAGTACCAACAAGAGAGACCTAGGTTTTAAAGCCAAGTGAAGTGGCTGCCAAGACCCAGATTTCTGAACACAGAAGAGTTTGAACGGACAATATGAGCAGAAACACAGCAACATCAAGTTGGCTGAGTTACAAAAAGATTATGGCATAGAAGAGGTCCCTTAGACCTGTCGCAGCCTCTCTCAACCCTACAACCAGTGTTGGCCAAGATCTTTCTGCAAAGCCTATCATGAAGGAAGAGAAAGGCCAGTGTACCCACAGCAGAGGTGGACAATATGGGCCTCACTGTAACACAGAGAGAAGCAACTTTCAGCTTGGAGGTGATATGCTCCAAAGAACCCTTGAAAAGTCTAAATGGTGAAGCTTGTATTAAGCTTTGTCATCTTGGCACTCTGCCTTTCCAGGTTCCTAGTTCCCTTTCCGTAACTAAACAACCATACAGATTGCACTAACATGTAGCATGGGATTGAACCTGCTTTCTTGCCCTGGGACTACAGTCATTCAGTCAGTGTAGAGAGAAGCACCTCCCAAGGGCAGTGCAACTTACCTGAAAGCCAGGTCAGGCACTTTCTGAATGTGCTTGTCTAGGTGACTGCAGAGATAATCTAGGTAAGCAGCTGAGACAAATGGTCCAAGTTTCTAATAGCTAAAATGAAGTAAAGGCCTCTTTCCAAGGATGCTGAGGGGAAATCTGGTTTCCCTGAAGTTCGGCGTGTTGCAGTGAACAGGGATTGCTTTCATCCCTATTTGGTGCTCTGCACTTCGTTACTGTTTGAGTGCAGTGAGTTCTACTTTAATCAGGCAAGATATATTCTGTGCTGTTGCAGGAGAAAATTGACTGTGGTTTCACCCATTTCTTTCCCAAGCAGACCAAGGATTTTTATTCAAAGTGCCAAATCCCTCCTCAAATTAGTTGCTTTGGTGAGGAAAAAACAAATACTTTTTTTTAGACACTCCAGTATTTTATGGATGTAGGCAAATTAAAGCATCTTAAAAATAAAGACTACAGAATCTAAGTGAAGTCTGGAGGGCGGTCAAAGTGCACCACAAAGTTGTGTTGCTTGAGGTTCTTTTTCCCTCAGTCATTTTACTAGTTAACCTTCCTGGGAACAGACTGATATTTACTCATCCCATGAGAGAGTGGAGTTGTCAAGAATCCAAATGATACCAAGGGATAAGGTTTAAGGAATTCTACTCTTAGTAACCAAATGGGAGGAAGCAGCACAGTTCTTTAGGGATGGACTGTATCTACTAGCTGAATTTATCCAGATTAAGCAGAGAAATGCTACAAATTATCTGTGGGGAAATAAATTAGAAGCTCAGAAAATGATCCCCCCCATCACTAAGTTCTAGGGGAAAAAGTCTGTGGCCATAATGATTGTATGACAGCAAATAAAATGACAACATTCAATTAGAAAATAATGCATGGAAAGGTTCAACATTTCCCATACTAGCTTCCCCTAACACTCTCATGGATTCCAGATAGCTCCCAGCATTGCTCCATGTTGTGCCATGAAGAGTCACCAGCATGGATCACCACCAGCCTGGGCACCATCATGCTGCAAGGTTGTCCAAGAGGAGGAAGTGCTGTAGCTTTTTTCATCTCCCCACAAGCCATGCTTTACTTTCTTCTCATTTAGCTGCCAGCTATGTAAAACTGCTGTTAAATCAAGAGTTTAGAAGGCACAAGACCCGAGTTCATTTTCTTGCTCGCTGCTAAGTGATCATGCAATTTTATGGACAACCAATATATTTGTGTCTCTACTAGGAAATTAAATACCACTGGGGTTGTTCTCTGTTGCTCATCACCATCCACACACCACAGACCACATTAAAATCGTTACACCCTTCTAACTTCCAAAGCAGGGTCTGAATACACATTCAGATTGTCTGTTGGGGATGGTGAGCTGTGCCAGTGAAATGTTCGAGTTGGTTTGAGACAGAAATCAACCATGGGCCATCACATTTGTACAGGCAATCACGTCATATTAGCTTGGGTCATTATTATGTCACCATTTTTCGTGGGACTTAATCTCTGGCTCTCTGCACTCCATCTATCAATGAAGGATCATATTAGTTCTTTCCCTGGGTCATGGAGTTAAGATATGATAGCAAGTAAAAGAAATAATCACTGGTAGGAAAGATCAATACAAGCATAATCTTATGAAATGCTGCATTCTTCCAATATGCCTCTGATTTATTCTATCCAGTGAGTCAACAAAGACTGCTCCACACCACAGTTTTGACCCCAAGGGTGCAAAGCAGTCACAGTATGCAGCCCTTTAGAAACAGATCAAATATGAATGTGCCCTGACACAGTACTTTGCATCTCACTACCTTAGTGTATTTGATACCCTTACCCAGGATGTTTAGAGCTTTGTTCCATAAATGGTCGCAATGGCAGTCAAGCAATAGGAACTGACATCCCCGATACTGGGCAAGCTCTAATATGCACGTGGATGAACACAGACCTATTCATATATACATGAAAAGGCAATGTTGAGTCAGCTGAAATGCTCTCATGACTCTGCTGATTGCACTGCGTAGGTCTTTGTTGAGTGAAAAAAGAGTTTAGATACTACAACAATGTGTTTACAACCTGGAGCTAGGTCCTACTGCTTGTGTCATTTTGAGCCATGGTAATTCACCTTGCACTCACTGGAAGACTGCAGCAAGGTGATTTATCGTAGTTCAGCCTGTAATTAACTGAGTTTGAAATCGGTCTTTTATGTTGGCTCCAGGCTTAGAGTTTATGTGCACATGGAGAACTCCACAGACCAGCTGTCATGGCTTCAATCATGGAAATCTGGGCCTAAATCTAACAATAGCATCTTGCAAACTAGACCTGAGTAGAAACTGCTAGGATTAAAGTTTTTGCCTAAGTGCTGTGAAATATAAAATGGACTTGCAATTGTGTTTCTTACTCATCAAGATTTATTTACTCATCAAGTATTATTAATTCCCCCTAGCATATGTCAGAGAAAAATCAGAAGTGCTATCTTCCCTGATAGTCCTCAGCTACTACATCATTGGTATTAAACTCAGAAAGGTAAGAGGCAGAGAAAATAACCCTTCTGTGAAGAATACTCTACTTGATGATACCTGTATTTCATAATCCTATTGTATATGTAAATGAACCTCCAGTAAATCTAGACAAAGCATCCATTTAATTGTGAATGCAGTTCCACCTGAGAAACAGGTCTATATAAAGCTGTGACAACTGAGGCAACTCAGTCAAGTCTTATTGCTACTCTTTTTGCATACGTTGCTCTTCGATACGTCTTTGCTGAAACTGAAGAATATTTTTGGACATGCGTATATGGCTGTGTGAAGTGAGGCCAGTCCAGCTGAGTGGATGGGAGCCAGCTCTAGTCCAGAATTACGTTTAAGTTAATGCGTCCTGCTGATTTGCTGACAGCAAGGAGGAAATAAACAGGAGGTGAAAAAGACCCACAGAGCAAGAAGACACTGGAGAACGATTTCAAATAAGAGTAGTTACACATCCACAGAGCCCAAAGTCTCCCAAGCAGCACAAAACACCTGGACAGAACCTATTCATTCCTACACACCTATGTTTGTCCAGTGCTCGCTGAAAGGCTGATAGCAGATGGGAGTGAAGTAGCCACAGGTCAAGTGTATGTGGAGAGCTGTGGAGATCCAGCTACCAGAGGTACGGAGCTTACCACCAGACCTCCAGTTTGGTACCACCTGAAGGCAACCAGGATATGCACTGTCTCCTCAAATTAATTGTTTCTCAAGAAGCCCTGTGCTTGCCATCACTCCCAAGAGGCCTCTCTGGCAGCTCCCAGCCACAAGGGCTGAGCCACAAACAGAAGTCGCATTGCCTCAGCTAGAAGGGAACACAGCGAAGGTCATACAATGGCAAGTTTAAGAAACCAGGAAGTACGTGCAAACTGACACATATGATGAACAAGTAGTTGAACATTGGAGAAAGTCCACTCAGAGCCAAAGAAGTTTAATGGACCCTGGGAAATGTCTCACCATCAGTGAAACCTGGATAAGCTCTGTACACAAAATCAGGCTAAGCTTCCCTCGGGAGAAAGAGGAGAGAAACTCTCAGCACACGGACAGACACAAGGTACACAATGCAAGCAACAGCCGCCTTTCGTTGTTCATGCATACACCGATACTCAGATCTTTGGGCAGTGGAGTGAACAAGAAGCCCACACCAAGCTCTGTGGTACTTTGAGGAATCCAACATATGAACACAGCTGTATTGTAACCTTGTTAATCTCACACAGGAAAGTAAAACAGCTAATTGTGGCTACTAGAACTCCACAGTTACACTGTTAGCTCATGAAACTACATAATCTTCCTCTCAGAACTCTCAACATCACCGTAGATTATGAAGATCAAATCCATCCTCGGGACTCCATAGCTCTACTTAGAAAGGAGCCCAAGGATTCATTTCACACCATTATGACATGATAGACAGCTAACAGCTACTAACACTAAACACATTGTGGTGATGCTTGGCACTGTCTTTCCCAACTTCTTATTTGCTTTTCACCTACTAAGGACAAAACAACCATATCAACCTCATGGTGAGGACAACATCATCCTGTTTAATGGAGTTATCATTCCAGTCTTCTGTCACGGTCACTGCTTGTCCCATCACACAAAGTGGAGTCTGCATGAATGTCAACAAGTGCTTGGAACAGGTTTTAGCTGCACAGCTTGGCTTTCACACAGCTGTGGAGAATGAATTTCTGTGGTCCCTTGTAAGGAAGCAATGTTCTTCCAAAACAAACAAAACTCTCAAACCAAATGAAACCAAAAAGATGGTTTTTTTCCCCCTAAGTAAACCCAAAACTGCAAACTTGCATTGTCATAGAAGAAGTGCTGACTCGTTCCCAAGCAGGTAAAAAAATGCTTACCCTTCAGTAAAGCAGATCGTTATGATTATAGTGAAATACAGCACAGCATGAACTTGTGCTCAAGGTCAGCTCCTTCCCTGCAGCATAGTTTTCTCAGGGCAGGCATAGCATTGCCGTAGACTCCTCCAAACTTTCCTGACAGGTCCCTAATATTTCAGAGTTATCTGAACGTAATGCAAAGGCAAACAATTCCCCCCACACACGTCTGGCCAGCGAGTGGCCTGGTAAACAAAGCAGCCACTGAGAGGCGCAGTCCTGTGGAGCACAGTCATCCCTTGCGAGCTCCCCACATCAGGTACACTCAAGCTCTCCTGGCAACACAGAAGACCAGAATCAACTTCCTAGCTTGCTGATAGCATCACTTGGAGCAGGCTAGTAGAGACTTGAGGGGTCTCAGTCCCGTGTTCCACCTCACCCTGAGTACGGCTGTGACGCTGCTGTGTATCAGCATGGGCATTGCTCCAGCCGGTCACTGCAAGCAGTTGGAAGCAAGCATGCATTGTAAGGCCTGTCAGCACTGCAACCAGTTCCAGTGACTCTCTTTTTGATTTACATTTTCTACATCCTTTCTGAGAAACCTCAATTGTCTATTTAATCCCTTAGCACTGGAGCAAAAGCATTCAGCTGTGCAACCCAGTACAACAGGCGCAAATTTGATACCCATTGAAGCTGAGAAGTTACCAGGCATAAAAACCCACATGGGGACAATATAATCCCTGGTGTAATTCCATTCATTTTCATGTACCAGTGGTGAATCTGACCCAGCAATCAGTATTTCCATCTCACACTAGCTTCCCATATCCCTCTAGCATGTTCAGTAAAAGAGATTCCAGCTTGCATTTATATGGGTGTGAGCAGAATTAGGTTTATTTTGCTCATATTGTGTGATGTACCCCTGCATTCTCTGGTCATGAGCAGAGACCACAGCTTTGCTCTCTCTATTGCATACCAAATAGATCCCATTTCAACAACATCATTTTCAACTCTACTTACTTCCAGAGTGTGATAGGAGCTGGGTTAGGGGCAGGCATGCAGGGCAATGACATGAAACACTACGCTGCAGCAAGATTCATTTAGGGCAACCTTGGTGTGTGAGTCAAGCACCACTCTTTGCAGAGGGCAGAGATGTGCTTCGAAGGATTGTCACACAGAAGGTCCAAAGGTGACAACATGGGCCTGATGGTTTGCAATATACTCACCAGTGGGTGCAGCTGAGCATGTGTGTCTCTTGTGAAGTTTTATTGCCCAGATAACAAATTACAGATCAGGATGTATGAAAGTCACAAGTATTATACCCTGATTTTATAGGTCTGGCACTAATGTATGCATTTGGATTTAAAGCACTGTCTTGCAAGTTAAAACCCAGCTCTGCTAAGAATTGGTGTAATCCAATACTTCCTTTGAAAAACCTCCCATAGGAAGATTAGAACAATCTTAGTGATTACAGTCTATCTGGGGCCTACAGATGCCACTAATCTATGGAAATTGTGAACTCAAAGGATTTATGTCTAAATGTGATTTAAAATCCACTACCAAATCTCCATCGTGGTGGGGTATTTTTAATGATTTCTTTCTGTTCTCTCTCTTTTCTTTTTTTACCCCCTCAGATCTCAGACTGGATTTCTGTAAGAGGCTGCAATGCCTGTCTGGAGGACAAACAAGCACAATCTGAACAAGCGCCTGCCTCCTCTGTGGTCCCCGGTGTGTCTGCACTGTCCTCCACAGTAGTAGCAGCAATTGCCCCAGACAAAGGCTGGGCCCTGGAGCCTGTCTGCAGCCCTGGCTCTGATGAGAGGCAGCTGTGGACGGCTTTTGGTTTATTCTGTTTAAAGATCTATCACGGACTCCCACGTGAATGGGAACGTAAAGAGAAGTCACAAATCAAACCTGAACTGTACAGGCCACTTAGATGAACGATATTTGGGCCATATGTTTTGCAGGTTCATTTCATAGGAATAGTAAATTGGTCTGAAATTAGAGCCAGATTTTAGAAGGCAGCACCAAAGATGTGTCCCTTCAGCCTGCACATGCATGAACTCAAACAAAGGGACAGATCACTCCCAACCTGCAATGAGGCAAGGTAAATAGACATCCACATGGAGGACATAGGGATGGGCACATCCTGCAGACATCTGTTTGGGGTGCTCATGTACAGCCCCTCCAGGTGACTCTTCTGGGCCTGTCCTTTGAACTGTGGCCTTGCCACTGTCTCTTCCCTATATGGACACAGCTTTTACTTTCCAGTATTGGGTACTTCACACAGAAATCCTTGCATACTTTAGTGGGTATACATCCACAAATCGTTAGTACAAGCTTTTAAATTACAGGGCTTTCAAACAACAACAATAACCTTGTCTTCCCAGTCTGTTAAAATAAACTGTTGCAGATTAAGGGCCTGAGTTTTTGTCAAGTTTAAACAAACATGTAGAGCACAAGAACTCTGCGGTACGTATTGCATTACCATGACAGCCAACTCCCAGACACTCAAGGCAGAGCGATGCACTGATGGGATTCCTTGCCCACCAGCTCTCCTCTCAAAAGCTCAGAAGATGCAGGTCCAGCAGGTCCTTAATCCAAACCAGGGTTTTGGTTTTACATCTCTGGAATAAGGAGGTTTTGCTTACCACAAACCTGGCTTCAATTTTATCTCATTTCCATAAATAGCACTAGGAACCTTTGGCAATGTTTTGCCATGTTTTCTAGTGGACTCGAGACTCAAGACCAGTGCTATATAAGGGTATTTCAACAGTATTTCTTCTGCCTCTTTGCACCTAAGAGCCTCTCAAGCCTCCTGTGAAATGTTTTATCCTTTTCTGCTTTAGAGTCCATATTTTCTAACTGTTATTCCCTTGTGTTTCACCTAATTTTCTCCCAGTTTTAACCTCCATTTTGACACTTAATCATGTGGGCCTGTATAGACTCTCATTTGGTTGCGGTAAATCAGATATCTTTAGTAAATCCAAACTGTTTCACTCAGGGGGCACATTTACAGGTAAATCTCCTTATAGACAGCCACCTCTGACTCAATAGTACACTTAATCCTGCAGCTGTCAAACAAAAGGTGATAAATCATCTACCTCTGTTCCAATAAATTCTACCTCTTCTTGTTCAACCATGGAACTTCTCCCACATTACTGTGGACACTGTTGGCTTGGGCTCTGATAGCTATGGACAACTTTTCAATACCAAAAAATCAGGTCCCTCATCAGCAACATCTAAACTCCTGTCTGCCTAATTCGTTCTGAATCAGGGCCTGAAGAAACTAAAGTTTGGGGGATTTTGTATTACATATTTGGGTTTTTTGGAGGGTGTTTTGTGGCTTTTTTTTTTTCGAGGGGTTTTGGTTGGGCTTTTTGTTGCTGTTTCTTGATGCTGGAAGAAAAAAAGCAAACTTAAAAGGCAAGCTTGGATTAAAATCCTACTGTAGAGCTAGAAAAGGGTTAAAGGCAGCTAGTCTCCGTCCCAGAGAGGGAATCAGAAGGCTGCTCTGCCAGGCAGTCCCTGCCTCTACACAAAGCCCCATTGAACCAGGGCAGGATGGGGCAGGAGGGGTGTGCAGAGCAGTTGTAACTCCACAGACCCGTTCTTTTCACTGCAAAGACCCAGCAAGGCCCATTGGCAGCTCCCACCGAGTTTGCAGGCTCTGCCAGCCAAGTGCTGCCTGTTTGTTCCTTTTTCTTAAAACAACAAGGCACACAGGGAAAATAAATACAAAAAGCCCCTGGTATGTGTATAGCATTAAGCTGCAAGAGCCACTGCTCCAGGCCAAGGGTTTTAAAAACCTATGGTTTCTTCGACCGTGCTAATTTGGCCATGTTGCACCTGCAAAGTATTTTTTATTCCAGCATCTTTCTTAAACACAGATGTACATGCTGAGCCTGGAGCCTTTTGGAGGCTGTGTTGACTTAACTCTTTCCCTCTGCCCTCCAGTGACTTCAATAAGACCACTCTGAGTGCTTTGAAAAGCCCTGCTCTCAGGTGCATGGTCTATGTGCCCCAATTTGTGTGCTTAAATTTCAGCTACCTGTATCTACCCCTTGACTTCCAAACATAGGCTGATCTGCACAGCCCATAAGTCTTGATTTCAGTAAGGCTGTTCAGTACCTCTAAAAAATCAGGTCACTTGTTTTGAAGTGCTCAGACATGAATTTAGGCCCCAGATGATCAAAAACTGCAGCTTAAATTTAGACATCTGCATCTGTACCACTGGCAAAGTGTTTTTATATTTGGAAGCACTGAGCCTCAGCAGCTCCCATTAATTTCAATAAGAGCTGCTGGAAGCAGAGTCTTGGAAACCTCTTCTAGGGAAACTGTGCTAACATTAGACTCTTGTTTTCAAAAGAATTGGCTTTAAAAGAACTAACACACAATCAGGAGGAAGGAAAATGTTTGTTTAGCCTTCCTTTTTAATAAAGCGATTCCATGAGCAGTGGATCTGGTAAACTCCAGTTTTTTGAGGGATGGTGCCCAGTGTCCTCAAAATCCCACCACCAAAAAGCAGTTTGCTCAATACCCTTTAACATTGCCAGACCATCCAAATCCTGATGACTGGCTGGGCAATTGGCTGCTGCTACTGAAAACTGAATGACAGCTGCCTTTCCTCCAGTGCCAGTTTAATTTCTTCCTCTTTCTTCTAATCAGTCTAATTTTCATAGAAACTGCAGGAACTTATGTGTTGCAGACTTTTAACCTTCTATCAAATTTGCTTGAAAAATTGCCCAGAACTTATTACAGACAAGAAACACAACTGGATGAGATTTGTTTCCTTAGGAACCTGGGCTAAAAAGAAAATTTAATCAGACAGTTGTGAATATCTGAAAAATTCGAGCTAGAGAAGTGAGTTATAGCCAATAAAAAAAAATCTACAAAAGGCAAAGCCAAAAAAATTTACAAGGCTGTGAGACCGGATGGCAATTATAAGTCCAAATGCAGGCACAGGCCTGAAAAATGCATACAATAGAAAATATGTGGCACTTGCTTTCATTTTAACCTATCCCTGTGTGAAACAGGTGAGAGTGGTGGTGTGCGTGGTTCCTCTAGATGGAAAGCAGGTGACTCACACCAAGTGCACAATTCATATTCAGGTAAATCCCTCAGCAGTGCACAGAGGTGTCTACAGCTACAAAACGAGTAACTCACACCAGTCGAAGAACCCTGCCTTGTGTGCTGCAGTAGTTATGAAGTGTGTGATGCCGGGGGAAGAAACAGCCTAACAGGGGGTTTTGTAGATGACATTTGCTATGCTTTTAAAACAGTCATAAAAACAACCCCAAAAGCCATAAATTCCATCTGTGTTCGCAGCTGAAAGAGACATCAATAACTCAGTCTCATCTTCCATGAGACAGGAGAAGATGTCAGGGGAGGACATTCTGATTTTTTAGAAAGTAATAAAATAAGGAACAGAAAGGCATGGCAAAAGTAGTTAAAATATTTTTCAAAAAAGGATGCTTGGGAAATGAAGGCTAGTGAAGCTGTATTGAAAAATGCAGGAAATGGCCTGTCTCAGGAAGGGAGGAAGAGCTGCCAGTCTGTATCCATAGCCTTGTATTATTCTTTGAACAACGATCACTCTGGCTGTGGTCTGCAGGGCCTGCTTTTGAAACAGGTACCCCCGAAGTTGCAAGATGGCATCAGTTTTATTGCTCTTCCCCTTTTGTCATGTAAGAAGAAACAGTTGATATAAAATTTTGTTGCTACATCTTTTGAACAAAATACAAACAGAAGTTGTGTATGCCAGACCTAAGGGCTCAGCTGCCTTTGCTGGCAGGAAGTATCATTAACTGCTTTGGCTGCAGATAGCAATGCAGCAGGCAGTTAACACAGCTTGGGGGATGGCAGTGCTAAGATATTCAGGACAGAAACACAAGGCAAGTCCTGGAGTGGGCTGGGACAACATGTAGCGGTTTCATCAACTGCATACATGACCATTCCAATATCTTTTCTCCCAGAACTCTGAGGAAATCCCGCAAAGACCACATTTTTACAAAGCAGCAATCTTGCAGTCTTTCCTTCTGAAAGCTGTGAAATGTAATGCTTCCAAAATACACAGTGTGGCTCCTGTGAATGGGTGACGTGGGCTCTGTGTGTTCCAGATGTCCTGGCTGACATGTGTGATGTCTGCTGTCACAGGGTAGCAGGGAGGCTGCTGGGGCTTCCCTCATTTCTGCCCACCTGGTCATGGCACTGAGGGGTGAAGCTGGGAAAACCTGCGGACAGCTTCCCAAGATCTGAGGCTCCCTGAAACTTTTCACTCTGCCCAACAAACCAGTAGGGTAAAGGCAGCCTTGGGGCACTGACTCCCAAGAGCCAAGGCTCCCTAGTCAGGCAAGAGGTGCCCCATCCACAAGAAGCCAGCAAACCCTCCACCACTGTAGCACTGATGCCTTTACTACTCTTCTCCCATGTTTCTGATCAAGGAATTTAGTGCTAAAACTGGCAATAAACCCACGGCAGGCCTCTACACTTCAGTTTCAGTAGCTGGCCATGTTTTAACTCCTCTCTAGGTTTTAGGTAGCAAATTGCACTAGAAATCTGATAAGAACACATTTTTCCCCCATCTCCTCTCAGGGTAGTAAGCTGTTATGGAACATGACTCTGAGGGAGTCTGACCCCACTGAGTTTTCCTACCTGCTTGTGTTTATTCAGTTTGATTGCAACATGGAACAAACTTTACAGTCTCATTTCACTGACGAGATTGCTGAGAGCTGTTCAAAGAAGACAACTGAAGGAACTGACAGCAGGAAAATTTTATAACTGTGATGCAGAAGTGTCACAAAGTGAAAAAGGCTACAAGGCAATGATATATGTGAAAAGTGATGTATTGAGAATTATGAATTTGCAACTAAAAGCAGAATTATTGTGATTTTCTACTAATAAAATTATGACTATGTATCCTTGTTTGAAAGGAATTAGTTTGGGCTTTTCGGGGGGTGGGAGTAATGGAAGCTTATCTTTTTCTCCGGAATTCTTGGAATGGGTGCAAGGTTACAGATAGTACAGCTATTGATTCACAAATATACTCCACCTGAGAGCTATCAAGCCTTGCTTGGCCTTGCCTTTGTCTTTTGGATAGGGTTTTGGTTGTATCTTCAGGGCCATCATTGCCCGTATACAGTCATACATGGGCTCCTCAGTTTAAGAGGGATGTTGAGATCCTTGAGCGTGTCCAGAGAAGGGCGACGAGGATGTTGAAGGGGCTGGAACACAAGCCCTACGAGGAGCTACTGAGAGAGCTGGGGTTGTTCAGTCTGGAGAAGAGGAGGCTGAGGGGAGACCTTCTCGCTCTCTACAAATTCCTGAAAGGGAGTTGTAGCCAGCTGGGTGTCGGTCTCTTCACTCTGGCTACAAGTGATAGAACAAGAGGACACAGTCTTAAACTGCGTCAGGGGAGATTTAGAATGGACATTAGAAGGAACTTTTTCACAGAGAGGGTGATCTCTCAGTGGAATGGGCTGCCCAAGGAGGTGGTGGAGTCACCGTCCCTAGAGGTGTTTAAGAAAAGGTTGGATGATGCACTTGGTGGCATGACCTAGATATTAGGGTAGTGTGTTCTTGGTAGGATGGTGTGTTGGTAGCAGGATGGCAACAGGTTAGGTAACATGTTTGGCTAGGTTAGGTAATAGGTGATAGGTTGGACTTGATGATCTCTATGGTCTTTTCCAACCTTACTGATTCTGTGATTCTGTGATTCTGTGATACCTTGGTGCATTGCGCTTTCTCCATCACGACCTCACCAAACTGTGAAAATTTTCCCCATGAATCTGCCTCCATGATTTGTGGAGTGATTCATGGAGTGATTCATGGATCTTCCTCGTCAACGCATGCAAGTGCCTCTGCTTCGCCAAGGGGCGGTGCCAGCCCTCCCTGTGGGGTGGGACCAGCCCTGCCCCACACAGTGCCTCCCGCTCACTGGGGACAGTCACAGATCACTCTCTTATGAGTGCTGCAGAGGTTCTGTGGTGTTTACAGTCCCATGGCACCGTGCTGTGATCCCTGCCCGGCTCCTGTGTGTCTCCGTGCTGGAGCTTCCCCACTGCAGAGGCAGTGCAAGCATGCGGGGTGGCAGCAGCCCAGCCAAAGAGAAGCCCAGGAGTTCTCCAGGGGTCTCCCTAGGCAGAGAGGGCTCAGAAACACTTCCCTTTGCTCCCCTGTGCTGTGAGAGCCTGTGGGGAGGAGTAGAAAAATGCTCCCCAGCGGTCCTGATTGGCTGGGGGTGCAGCAATGGGCATGACTTGTGTGCATATTAATGACTCGTGACTGTTCCTGGATTAGATGGTTTGCGAGACCCCTGGGAGACCCGTTCCTTGCAACTACGAAGCTATGACTGTAATGACCTCTAATAGCTTTCCAACTACCAGATACCTGAGTCAAAAAAAAAAAAAAAAAAAGAAAAAAAGGAACCAGTTTTTTTTTTTTTAATTTGCTTTTTATAGTTTTTAAATTTTTAATTTTTTTTTTTTTTTTTCTTTNCCAGATACCTGAGTCAAAAAAAAAAAAAAAAGAGAAAAAGGAACCAGTTTATTTTTTTTTAAGTTGCATTTTATAGGTTTTAAAGTTTTAAGCTTCTGTATTTTGTTTCCTTATAAGTTTTAAATTGGATATGCTATTTCTATATTTTGATTCTTAAAACCCTTTATCACTTGTCTTGCCTTGTTATTTTATTATGCAACATGTGTTTCCCTATGGGGTTTTTTTGGCACAATAAACCTGTGAAATGGAAGTTAATGTTATGTGTTAAGGCCATTTTTGTGTAGTATTGTCTCAGATTTTATGTGAATCCCATTATTCAAAGTTGCCTAAATCCATTTTGAAATTCTTTAAAATTAGGAATTCTTGAAGTATATTGGTTCTTCTGACCTATTTTTGTTTGGACCAAAACCCAGTATTGTACAAAGTATTAAGTATGTATTTTTATGTTTACCGAAATAGGTTGGGGTGACTTTGGATAGTAAGGAAAAGTTTAATATGTATTTTAAAGGTTGCATTTGTGTAAGTTGTAGCTTTTATTTCTTTTTACGAGGTGTCTCTTTAAATTTATATAAGTTATAGCTTTCTGTATTTCTCTGTATAAGGTGTATTTTGTATTTTTCTCCAGCTTTGTGTGGAGTTTTTTTGCATCTTTTATATTCTACATACTCCTGTGTTAAGGGAGAACGGGCTCATTTAAAAACTTTTTGTGAAATAAACTCAGCATGAGTGACCATAGCCAATCACAAGCCGTGAAGACACCGGCTTCACCTTTGGGGGATGACCAGGACCGATGAGAACCCACCTTGCCTCTCAAAAGAGGACTCACACCAATCAAAGCTAACTCCTTCCAGACACTGGAGTATAAAAGTCAAAATGACCACTTGGCATTTGTGGTTATAGTGGCTCCCAGTGCTGAAACCTTGCTCTTTTGTCCCATTTTAATAATTTTTTTTAATAAAACAATTTTAATTATGTATATTGAAATGGACTTTGACATTTTTAACATATATGACAGTAAATTCAAGTGTGAACCCAAGATTTTGTCTCATTCATGTTTTGTAGACTGTTCTCAGAAATGCATAATGTAGGGTTAACAAAAGTGCACTATAGTACATTCCAATCCTTTCTCTCACTGGGGGCCTGCACCCTGCCATCCTGATTTATTCCTTATTCATAGGGTGAAAAACACCCATTGGTTTCAGAAGATATTTCAGCTCAAGGACTGAAGCATTTGTGCCTAGATTTTCAGTCCACATATTTTACACACTTCTGAACACTGACAACAGTGCTGTGACTCTGTAGAGTAGATGTATGTAGATACATGCATTTAAACCAGCATCAAAACTCCTTTATGGCTAGGATTTAAAATGCTGAATGCACTAAAGAAGAGAAACATTTGCACTGTGTTTCTTATTGTTGGTTGCCTTTCTGTAAGTGCTTTCAACACCACCAAATTAGCCCAGAAGTGGTTAAAAGCAGCTAAAGGGAGCTTTGGTGGACTCAGTGTCAGCTGGCATTCTAATGAGAATTAGACAATCGGAAATAGACAGCTCTGAGGCCAAACAATTAGCCAGACAATTAAAAGGCTCTACTGTACAGGGTTTTATGTGGGATAGGATAATGCCGCCTCAATATTTGTGCTAATAAGCTAGACGGACAAGAATGAAGTTAATTTTCCTTCTCAGCAGTTAAATGAACAGATTGCTCCATTTTAGTCTAGCCCAAAAGGACATGATTTTCCCCAATCAGAAGAAAGGGTAAGAGAAAGTAATGAAAATGTTAGTCTCTGGCTGGATATTCAACAGGTGTGAAGCTTGCAGAGGTCCAGCGTAAATGCCATCCTGCTCTGCTCTGTCCTCTGCCGCTTGCAAATGCCAATTTCACCTGTGTTACAGCTAAAGCTCTCCCCATTCTTATTCTGAATTCTACCATATGTACAGGATAAGACTTACACACATGCATGTTGATATTTGTCTTAATACATTGCTCACTACAGATCGGAGGTATGACAATTTCATGTGAGAAATCAAACAGGAAGAAGTATAAAAACAAACTGCCACTACCCCAAAATAGGCACTTAGATTTCTTGCATTTGGAGAAATTGCAGGATATGGCATCCCATGGGGTGTAGAGGATGAGCCTCCCTCTGGAAAGCCTCCTTTCATGGTGGTGCCCCCTATGAATGGTATACATTGATCTATGGAAATGACACAGGCTGGAGGCCAGAGTGACACCAGAAACAATTCCAGAAGGCTTATCTTCCTCCTGTATTCTGAAATCCTATACATCTCTAAATCCACAGGATAACAATGACATGCCAAGACACCACCAAATATCCAAGTCTCATTAACCATTCATTTGTATCTTTATCGATGACATGGACGAGGGAATTCAATCCATCATCAGCAAGTTTGCAGATGATACTAAGCTGGGGGCAAATGTTGAACTGCCGGAGGGTAGGAAGGCCCTCCAGAGGGACCTTGACAGGCTGGAGAGATGGGCAGGCTCCAACAGTATGAGGTTTAACAAGACTAAGTGCCGGGTTCTTCACTTCAGCCATAACAACCCCATGCACCGCTATCGGCTGGGGGAGGAGTGGCTCGAGACTAGTGAAGTGGAGAGAGACTTAGGTGTACTGATCGATAGGAAACTCAATATGAGCCAGCAGTGCGCCCAGGTGGCTAAGAAGGCCAATGGCATCCGGGCCTGCATCAGGAACAGTGTGGTCAGTCGGTCCAGGGAGGTTGTCCTTCCCCTGTACACAGCGCTGGTCAGACCTCATCTTGAGTACTGTGTGCAGTTCTGGGCTCCCCAGTTTAAGAGGGATGTTGAGCTGCTTGAGAGGGTCCAGAGAAGGGCAACGAGGATGGTGAAGGGACTGGAGGGCAGGCCCTATGAGGAGCGACTACAGGAACTGGGACTGTTCAGTCTGGAAAAGAGGAGGCTCAGAGGTGACCTCATTGCTGTTTACAACTACCTGCGGGGAGGTTGCAGCCAGATGGGTGTAGACCTCTTCTTCCAGGCTGACGACACCAGAACGAGAGGGCACGGCCTCAAGCTACGCCAGGGGAGGTTCAATCTTAACGTTAGGAAGCGGTTTTTCACAGAGAGAGTAATTGCATATTGGAATGGGCTGCCCAGGGAGGTGGTGGAGTCGCCGTCCCTGGAGGTGTTTAAGAGAAGACTGGACGAGGAGCTTAGTGACATGGTCTAGCTGGGGGGTGTAGGGCTGGATGACCCTGGGCCCCTTCCGGCTCGGAGTGGCCTGCTAGACTGTGAGGGATCTAGGTTGGTGTTACGCTCTGGGATGTGGTCTCGGTCTCTGTACGGGTGTTAGGTGGTGAGTTGGACTAGATGATCCTTGTGGGTCCCTTCCAACTCATAATATTCTGTGATTCTGTGATTCTGTATGGGGCAGGCTCAGCTACTACAGCAGCATCATACACTGGTAGTTCCCTTAAGGCAAAACCCTCTGAACTTTAACATCCACTCGATCTATCACATCCAGTTGAGCACAACTGGACCCAAACCCCAAGGTACAAACTAGATGTTACCAGCTTGTGAAATGAACATAGTCCATTGCCCTGGTCAGCCAGCTCCAGGTGACCCCGCTTGAGCAGGGGGTTGGATCTGGTGACCTCCAGAGATCGCCGCCAAACTCAGTCACATGTGGCTCTGTGATGTGCCATGCACCAATCAATGGCGGAAAACACCAGTGAAGCTTCCAATGCTTTTTTCTGCACTGGAAGTGTCACGTGTGAGAGGGAGGGCTGGGAGTTTGTGGAGAAGCTCCATTCAAAGCCCCCACACAGACAGAGACATTGGAGGTTTCTGGCTCCCCTCTCCATCAGACAGTGCAGGCTGCTGCCACAACCTGCCATCCTGCTTTGCATTAGGTTATTGGCTTCAATGTCCAGTGGACCCGCGGTCATGTGCTCCTATTTAGCAGAAAGCACCACCAAAACAGTGAAAATGAGCTATGCATTTTTGTTTGATGCCTCCTTGGAGTTACAAAAGACCAGATGCATGTTGTCATATATGGGATATTTGGTTCCCCAGAAAAACAGACACTTGGAACGCAAGACAATGGTCCATTTTACAGTGCGTCATGCTGTTGTTTTTTCTGCTGTGATGGCGGCATTTTTGTATTTTTGAGGCTTACCACACAAGCACAGGATAGGTCAGAGGTGGGCAGCTTTCCATGCTGCCTTTCTCTCCTCTCTCTTCCCCAAAAAAGCCATCTAAACAGACACATTACAATATCACACACTCAGAGACAAATGTACTTACAATGCATCAGCATGGCTCAGTTCAGTCTATAATTACCACATTATGGGTTCAGCCAAGCCATTTCTCCAATAACTCACAGATGTACTGATTACTTCTCCTCTATTATGAAAACAGATGAGAAACAGGTGACAAGCCCTGTTTGTAGCAGAGAGAGGAAAAGAAAGTTTTGGCTAATGAAAAGATTGCCAGGGTAAGAACCCTGTACCAGAACATAACGGTGAGACTGCCTTAAAGTTTCTGCTCTATGCAGGTCTGATGTGAAAGATCACAGAGTTAATTGTCACTTTAATATATTTAATACAGGCATCTGCATTCTTAATCAAAATCTCTTTTTGGCCACTGGAAACCGGAAGCATGTGTTTGAGGCTGTGTTCCCAACTCATCATCCCTGGCACCATGAATTCTGGCCAAGTTCTGCTTTACCAAGGGTCTCACTTTCCAGACTGACCCTGAGCAGGAGGCCCCTTTGGAGGATCAGGTGTATATTGAAGTCCTTACCCCTTCCCTACCCTGGTTTTAATAAGACGTTTTTGAATGATTTCTCTGTGGTTTTCTCCCTTTTTCTGAGCAGGCACATATGGAGTTCACAGGTTCACATCACCATCGAGTGGAAGCCACAGGGCCTCAGTTGCCTGTTCCCTGGGCAACCTGACACAGAGACCAGGCAAGGGGGGTCAGATGCACATAGCATCCCTCTGGATGACACAGAAATGCCATTTTTACTAAAAAGTCTTTCCCAATAACCATAGTGTCGAAACATGCTAGGTAAGAAATTTTGTCAAAAAATATATGAGTATATGAAAACCCCCAGAAAACAAGCAATGTCTTCCTGCATTTGAAATCATTCTGCATTGTGAGCTGCAGTAAGGGAAATTTTACCAAGCTGGCTTGATAACAGTGCTGCTGCCTACAAACCAGAGCACTGGAAGAACAATAGTTATACACAGCTTTATCAAAGGACTTCAAGGATGCATTCTCTCTCTCTGGGATATACAACCAAAAGCCATTTAACTTTAATTTTGTATTTCATGTACATATGTCCTTGCTAATGAGGTATGGTGATGTAGTGCTGGTGGAAAGGTAAACAGACTTACACTCGTCTATAAAAGAATAAATTCTTCTAAACCATGTACTAAAGCAATTGTCTCCTGGCAAAGCGTGAGGGCACTTTGGTGTCTGCTATGACACCATTAAGATTACAAATTATAATGAAGCACTTTTACCATTATGTGGCCAAGTGTCGTTCACATATGACTAATAGACAGTTGTTAATCATTTACATGTTAATCATTTACATGATTAACAGGTTAGTACTTCCCCCCACACTGATTTAGTCATATTTGTCAACTTGTTTTTGTTTATTTTAATTTAAGCAGCTCTAGCAACAAGATGTGTGAAACCTTGCTGTGGGTTAGTAGCGCAGTTATCTGAAGGACTGAATCACAATTCCTCCCTCAGCATTGCTGAGGGATTTCACTGGAGACACTGGTGCAGAGCTCAGGCAATCAGCATTGGTTTCCATATGGGTTTTGACATACTGCCCATAACCAGCTGCGACCCAAGTCCTCCTGAAATCAATGTAAGGTCATACATGGCCACAATTGCACCCAGTAAGATCCAGGAATGTCTGTTACTCCAGGATATTTACTATAAGGAGGGCCAAGCTGCCCAGCTTTTGTTTTCTATTGAATTTAGCTGTGATTTTCTAGGTTTCCCCATTGTGTGGCTTTGGCTTCTAAGCCCATCTGCTACACTTCAGGGTATGTTTTTATTGTGGTGCGTGGGCTCTTGGCTCATTAACATGGTGCTAATGGAGTATGGCAGCTAGAGTCTTCCTCCACTCACTGATAAGGCGCGTCTTCTGGAAGGAGGTTTGCCCACAGCAGATTCAGCAGCTGAAGCATTTATCTGCCATGGAGTGTTAATAACTCTTGGGTTATAATTAACAAATCTCAATATTTACAGAAAACCAGCCTCTCTATTGTGCAGCTAATAGCAAAGTCTTGAATGTACAAAATGCCAATTTGCTATGAATGAAGAGCTGCTTGCTAAAATTCAAAAGCAATTAAACCGTAAGCAGTAGCTGACATTTAATGATTGTACTGTTTGCCAAGGAGTCACCACTTACTGGATGCAGTTCTGGCAGTGAAGATGCTTTATGGCACAGAAGGACCTGGGGAATCTCCTCCCAAGCTACACCATAGAGAGGATTAATGCATTCTGTGCCTCAGCTGGGAGACTGGAAAACTCAAACCATTTTCAAGCCTACAGATATAAGGAAGAATTTCTTTTTACAATGAAGGTGGTGAAACATTAGCACAGGTTGCCCAGAGAGGTGGCAGATGTCCCATTCCTGGAAACATTCAAGGCCAGGTTGGATGGGGCTCTTAGCAACCTGGTCAAGTGGAAGATGTCCCTGCTCATCGCAAATGGTTAGGAACTAAATGACTTTTAAAGATCCCTTCCAATCAAAATAATTCCATGATTCTATAACTTCAGTTGCTTCAAACAGCTGGCTGGCAGCAGATCCAACCACACCTTCTTTAGTTCCTCTGATGTGGGATCAGGTTGTGCTCTGAAACATGGGGCAGCTTCTCTGTTTTCTGCTACTGAAGAGACTGAAGGTAAATTTAGTTCCCCTCTCTTCATTCTTTAGCTCAACTGGTCTAGTATGTAAATCGTTAAATACATGACGTGTCTTTTCTACATGACTCAGAGATCTGGTCCTCCACATCTGATCTGCTTTGTCGTATCAGTAATTATACTGCACACCAATATACACAGAAAGAGACAAATATTTTTAATGTTATTACTCCTTAGAGAGTATTTTTGGGGTTTTTTTTGTAAGCCCCTTTCTTTTTTCTTCCTTGAAGAAGTGAAATAATTTATTCAACTTGGGTTGAAGAGAAAAATCTACATTAAACTTAAATTGAAATTCTGAAATTGAATTTATTTTCCCTGGAAGGATTTTTCTTTTTTATTGTTTTTTATTATTACAAAGTTGAGACTAATTTCAAAACAAACCTCTTTTTTTTCCCAGTGGAAAAAGAAACCACTTCAGTTATTAAGAAAATATCAAGATATGTCTGTTTTGCCATCACTAAAACCACTTGCTAAACTTGACAAGTATTGTTAAAAAGTTATGGTTGATCCAAAGCTGTATTTTTTTTTTCCCACCAAGGAAAGTCTGGACCCTATAATTTCATCCTAGCCTCCAGAAAGCAGCCTTTATCTGCCTTATCCCAGAGTGCTCTGGCAATTACGACTGCAAGGCTTCCCACAATACATTGATATAATAAGAATGTCACCTGTAGAAACTTTACAATGGCCTAAATGCAGTAGAGAAAACCTGCCTGGTAATCACAGCAGATCTGTGGATATTGGGCTTAAGCCAAGGACCATGGCCTGCACAGGAGACACTTGGTGCAGTATGAGATCCTGACCCACCCAGCAGCCAAGCCATGCCGGCTGCAACCCTGCAGAGGAGGAAATCTGGCAGAGGCTTGCTTTAGTGTCCTCATGCCTCCTCCAAAAGCTCGGCCAAGGGGGATGGAGGGCAGCTGGTATCCTGGTTACTCTTTCTCGGCTTCAGACAGGTCATGCATTTTCCCTGGGAAATGCAAATCCAGGACTGTGACCCTCAGCTTTAGGCAGCTTTTAAAACCCCTCTTTTCCATTTTCCCTGTTCCCCTACAGCCTACAGCCCAGTGCTGTGTCCCAGGAGTACAACCCTTTCTGACAAGGAGCGGTGTAAGGATAAGCTGTTCGAAACAGTCCCTGTGTTTTTGGACAGGAAAAAAATCCACTTTTTCTAATTCTCATTACAGCTAGGGATAAAGTTCTCTATCTCTCAGCACATTTGGTAACTATTTATTTAACTAAATGGTGAAAAAGAGAAGCCTTAATTCTCCAGAGTTGCCTCCCTCAGCTTGTTTATCACTGTGTTGCAATGGCTCTGTGGTTGTGAAATCTTGAGCTGAAAACTCAAAAGGAAATTTCTAGTGACAAGCTTTCCTTGAGGCTGTAAACAAATAGAATTCATTAGGAGGAAGGAAGAGAAGCAGAAAACATCAAAATTAACACGAGTGTACGCACATGCATACACACACACTGCCTTTTCATAACTGTGATGAGGAAAAAAAAATCTTATGCCAGGCTTATTTTGTTTCCAAGGATAACCAGCTTGATCTAATTCTCCCTGCAGTTGGTAGGAAACTGAGCTTTCTCAGACTGCAACAGAAGTAGGATTGTACTGTCAGGCAGCCTATTTTAACTGCCATGCCCTGAAAGTGCCTTAACCTTTCTGCACCTGCTTGAGCAAACTCCAAATCACAGCTCTCTAGGAGGTCTCAGGTGTTTGCTGATAGTGCATTTTCTTAAAAAAAAAAAAGAAAAGAATAATACTTCAAAAAGAAGGTTCTGAGCCAACTGTATTAATGGCTTTTTTACCTGTAGCACCAAGAGCTTGTATATTCTGGCTTCGTCTTAAAAAGTGTGCTGATTAAACCATAATATTATGTTTTGATCTAGCCTACAGCTGAATGAATTACTGGCAGGAAACACAGCTCATGAATTCAATCAAAAATCCTTTCATTTGTCACAGCCTCTTCCTGTCCGTCTTTTAAACATCTGCTTCTCTTGTTCACGACAGAAAAGTCTTTGTTAAAATAATAAGCATTCACTGATCATTCCTTCAAATAAAGTGTGTAGTTCCTCAATGAAACATGCTTTTCTCCCCACTCTAAGTTTATTTTATATATATTTAATAACTTCCTCGCAGTCTTCTCTTTCATTCTGCTTTGAAATCCTGGAAAATCTCAAGCTGACAGAAGACAGCACTTCCAAAGCGTGAGCCTGAGCTGCCCCTGGCCTTTCTGCCAACAGCACCCAGCATTTGGGATGCTTTGCTGCAACCCCTGCCAAGAGCCTCGCCAGCTCCCTAAATGGAAGCCACTTCCACCCTGAGAGGGACAAACAGCCATCTAGTGTCCCGGGGAGAGGTGTTTCTCCCAGGTGCTCACTCTCCTGTGTGTGAGCTGAGAGAAACATGCACTTCTGGCAAGTGTCACTGATTCTCAGCTCCTCCTGGCCAGAGGGTCAGGCTAGAAGAGAAACACAGAGCAACTCGTAAACTTTCCATTTCCAGTCACTGCAGTGACTGCTTAGTGGTATCTCGGATCAATGGCTATTTAGTCAGCTATTTGTGCAAGAGCTGGACATCAGCTGTGCAGCCCCATTCTGCTGTCCTTAAATGTCTCACAAATCCACAATCAACACACTGGTGTTTATGTGCATGTAGCTCTGCATTTCTTTACAAGCATCTACAGGAAAGAACAAGAGTCTCCCAGTGAAATATTAAATCCTCACTTTGAAGCAAACCGCTTTTTTTGCTAATTACTTTCTACTAATTAATTATCTACTTCCTGTACCCCTTCCGAAAGGACTCTGGGTAGTCACTTCTAAACTTGATGATCCATTGCTCAGCATTAAATGCGGTTAACTCTGGGATGAAGCCTAAGAGTTGTCTAACAAACCTTAATAGTGCTCAGAAAACCTGTCACTGCAGGCATTAAACCAGAAAGTTTAAGGCTAGAGAGGAAGCAGCTGTATTAGAAAGAACCTAAGCCCTACAAAGGCTCATCCCGCAAGTTTGCTCACTCTCGGTGCCAACCCTGTGCCTCTTCCTAAAGCAATCCAAGGAAGGACGTCCTGAGTGACTGCAGTGGGCAAGGTAGCCACGGACGGCTATCTTGTGAGAAGTGGAGCTGTAGTATTCTTCCCCATTTTTGGGAATGGAAAAAAATGAGCCAATCAAATTAACATTTACATTGGGGTTTTTTTGCATCGTGAACTTTCATAATGTAAGACATGGCTTGGAAGTGACTGAAAGCTAAGACTGCATGTGAAATAGCTGATGAGAGACAGGAACAGAAAATAATTAGGGAGACCTGAAGGATACTTTCCCAATGCTCAAATTACTACTTTTTTAACGTCCAGTTTTCAACTGGGTGCTTATAAAACTTTTTTTATTTTTATGTAAACATTTTTGAAGCATAGTTTACATTCATTGCAGGAGAATCTTGGGTTTATTCTGATCCTTTACTACAATACAGCTTCATTCATGATCCCAGCATTATATCTGAATAAAAATCATCTAAATTAGTGTATCCCAAACTTAAGTATTCCTGCTGTTGGTGAGGCCAAAGTTTAGGTTCTCCCAATGACTCATCTCCATCTTGAACTGACAACAGGTACACAGGGAAGAGGATGGGAATAGCCTAAACAGATAAGAATAAACTCTTTGTGTTAACCACCAACTGCCAGATATTTGTAGATTAGGGAACTTCTGAGACAGAGCCAGGGTGTTGGCATTTCATGGCTGTCAAATTATTTTCTTCTCAAGATATGTTTGCTTTTTAGCTTGCAAATTGTTAGCAACACAGAGTGATGTGGCAGTAAATTCCACAGCTTAACTGTGACTGTTCTTTCTACCTGTCTAAAGCCACACACCACCTCATCATATTGGACGACCCATACGTCTTGTATTTAAAGAAACAGCCCAAATAATTTCTAACAGACTCACTGGAGGGCATTCATGGTTGTCAGCACCTCTGTACTATTTTCTCACTTACTCCCTTTTCAGACAATGGTGTATCCATCATCTAGAAACTGTCCTATACATATTTTGGTTTATCCATGTAACGTTGGTGCCTTTCTATTTCTACTACAGTAATACCTCGCTATTTCGTGCTTCGAATTTCACATCCTCACTTCTTCGTGGGTTTTCTCCTAGGATACATCCGTGGCGCCGCTCCTGGGGTGGTGGTGCAGAGCAGAGAGTGCAGCCCGGAGCTTCTGGCACTGCGGGCGGAGGCAGGCGAGGCACCCAGAGAGCCCCCACCCCAGCACAGGCAGGAATCAGGCCAAGGCCGAGGGAGCAGGGTGGCAGGTGGGATGTATTTATATATGTATAAATGCTATTTTGCAGTTTCCACATTTTGCGGTGGGTTCTTGGAACACAACCCTCATGATATTCACGGGTATTACTGTACACCCTTTCTGAGAAGGAAAGGCAGAACCAGTAAATTTGTAGGGCTCTGTTTTTCCTCTTTTTTTCCAAATTATTCCTGATGTTTGATTTGTTCTGCACTGCTATCAAGGAACAAACGGCTGTTTTCGCAGAGCTATTAAAACTCTGGGATCTAATTCCTGAAGAAACATAGCTAACTCAGTCTATCAACTGGCATCTACAGTTAGGAGTTTTTCCCATATAAAATATTACATGTTTATCTAAATTAATCTTGTCTGCTATTTTATTGACTCGCTACAGTGAGTGACTTCTGCAAGTCTTTGCAGTCGACTTCCATTTTTACTACTCTTAATAACTTACTATCAATAGCAGACATTGACACTTCACTATCTACCCACCCTCTTTTCCAGATTGTGGGAGATAAGAGCTTCAATCCTGCCCTGAGCCACTTCTTCCCTCATCCCAGTTACAGTGACTAATCCACACTTCCACTGGTAGAACTTGTTTTGCTTGTGGAAAGAAGTTTGCCACTGCCACTGCAGCTTTGTCAGCCGTGTCCACACTAGGATTGCTTTGCCAGACTAATCTGATAGTACTTTTGTACCAATACAAAAAAATCTCAAAACCTTTTTTATGGCTTAAAATAATCTCTTGGCCACAGTATGAAACCTGTGGGTGAAGTTCATCTTTCCCAAAGGAGGAGGGCAGTTTAAGTAGGGAGACATCAAGGTACCGCATAACTTGTAGTATTTAACCTTGGCTTGGGGTTTAAATTAGGAAGGTAGTTTCTACTAATCAGTAAGAAAAGAGCTCCTCCAGGGGTAAAATTTAAGAAAGGAAAAACCGGGAGCTGACAGAGAACACAGGAGCCTAAATTATTTTTTGTAAGTAAATATGCAGACAGTTCCTGTTAGAGCCTCTGCTGCACATCCCCACATTAAAGTATCTGTGATGGTACTTGGAAGGCATCTGAAAACCAGCTACTTCAGATCTGCAATATCTTTCTGTTCCAGTTGACTCAAACTGGGGCATATCTTAATTTTGTTGACCTCTGCCTTTTGGACTCCAAGGGATGTGGGACAGATGACTGAGTTCAAATGCTTGCATATGAAAATCCCAGATTATCAATTTGACTTTAAACTAGGAACAATATAAGACAGAATGGAGCAAGATGGGAGCCAGAATTGCTGCCCATTCACTCTCTGAACAGCAACAAGCAGACCTGCACGGGGGCTTTGCCTGCTGGATGCTGATGGTCAGAAGGTCACAGTTTGCCAGTGACAGGGCAGGGATTGCATGAGATGAAGCATGAGCTGGTTGCATACAACTCATACCCAGGCACCTGCGACCTAGAGCCTCCCATCCTTCTTTCCCCCTCTTCCCCCCAAAAAGGACATTAAATGCAATTAGCAAGCATCAGGTTTCCAGCAAATCAAAGTAAGCATGTTTCCATCCAGTACAAATTAAACAGTGGAGATCACTGCCATCAGCTGTTGCTGAGGTCAGAAGTTAAAACAGAAATTATACAAACTTGGAGAGGAAAAGAAAGTCCATTGGAATTGCTAAGCACAAAGATACTGTCTCTGACTGAGGAGCTCCCATCCCTATGATTGCATTGGGAAAACAACTGTGCCATGTTCAGCTGTTTTTGTATGTTCTTCCACCAGTATCCACTCCTGGCCAGAACTAGGACAAGATCCTGGACTTGACATACCCCTTTCAGACCAGTATAGGTTTTTTTCAGCCATGTATAAAAGTCCTGCAGCTCATTTTATAGTTGTGTATGCTCTAAGAAATGCATCTTGCTTTTGATTTTGAAGGCTTCACTGACAGACCCAGGAAACGTAAGCACCACAAAATCTGATTTGTCTAATGCACAAGGACCTAGATAGATCAGTGCTGCCAGTATTTCTCATTCCATATTGTTCCTGTGCTATGTATCATCTGATTGAGAAAGGTACTGCAGTTCAGTGGACTGAGTGCTGTGCAATGCCTGGGCCAACATGGGAGATTTAGAGCATGCAAGAGTCCGGCTTTTTGTACCAGATGTATGTCAGCCTAGGGTCCAGAGGTGACTATTCAGACTAAAGAATTGTATTCTTCTGACCTCTCTATTGAGCATCTGTTTTGCCTCACTAATGGTTAAATGCCAGAAACTAATTTAATTTTAAATGGTCTTTAATATCATGATTTTTTAAAAGGCTACAAAGCTCCTATGCTTCAGAATTGCAACTTGACACCCAATTCCCATCTGTCTTGTATTAACAAAAACAACCTAGGTAATCTTCAGTCACATGTGGGAAGAGATATGAAAAACTAAGGAAGATCATACAGTATAGAAAAACAAGCAGTCAACAGCATCTTAACAGTATCCATCCGATCTGGTGGCTAGTTTAAGGAATCATGGAATGAAGAGAAGATAAAATTAGTAGATAAGCCCAGCTATACACATTGACAAAGTAAAACTCCATTTTGCAAGGTGTAGAGGGTGATTTGTTTGAGTTCAAGGCCATTCCAAACTCCATGTCATTACCTAAGGCATCAGTTCCATGGGCAATTTCGGCTCCAGATACTCATCCTAAGTGACTGAATGAAGAGAGAAGACATATGCCAAGAGCAGTCTGTATGAGGCAAGACACATGCAGACTGGACTACCATCCGCACTGCTGTCTCACAAGTGTGCACTCTGGCAAGGATTTCTGGTGAGCTTTATCACTAGATGAGTGTCAGCAGCTTCAGGAATTTCCTACAGAGTTTGTGTGGTCTGGAGAGAGCAGGTGCAGGTAGACTGGAGTCCAGTGGCTGGATCCCTCGGCCATAATCCTGCAGAGTGGACACTCCGGGCTTGCACAACAGCCAGGGATGTAGCAGGAAAGCATTGGAGTCAAAGGTCTCAGTGAATTTCAACACAGCCCATACTGCTCAAGTATCTAGTTGGCCTGATGCTGATGCATTAACTTCAGGCTACCAGAGAAACATTTTGCATCCCTAGGAGAGCTCCCACCATCGTGTGTCTGCACAGCCTGACACAGCTCCTTGCCTACAGCCTGCTGACCTTTGCAGTGCCCTACCCTGAAAGTACCATGCTATGCAGACTGATGACAGGGAGAAAAAAACTATTCAGTGGATGAAAAAATGGCTGTATTTCTGATCTGCAGCTCATAAAAGAGATGGATAGGTGGGAAACATGAACAAAATCTGCTGCTGAAGCACAGCACCTTGAGACATTTCCTATCAGGAACTACAGAGCTCACTTTCCTGTTGCTAGGGCCTGGGTGCCTGTTGCTGCTGTTTCTTCTATAAATAAAGTTTCCATTCCAGGATAAACTAAGTAAGCAGTGCTTGATTTTTAGGAAAATATACCCTTCATCCCTAAACACACAAGAAACCAAGGATCTCCACATCCCCCTGCCACTTGGCCAGTCCAGAAGCAGAGATTTGGCTTGCACAGTGGAAAGCTGCTGAGGAAGAGCATAGTGGTGGCAGGCTGAGGCTGCCTGTCAGACGCAGAGCAAATGGGAGCTTTCTGCAGGCACACAGGAGGTTCCTCACACCGGGAGGATCACACGCAATTTTTGTGTTCAGAGAATTCCGCTGCATATAATTATTCCTTTGATCACATGAAAAGAGCCGTCACCGTTTGCTTGAATCATGGCTTTGCTGGGAATCACCAATTTGGACTGGGAAACAAGGCTGTGAAAACTGCTGGTACAAGGCACAGGCCTCGCTTACAAGTTCCTCTTTCATTCTTTATTGTTGATTTGGTTTTGGGGGATTTTTGGTTTGTTTTTTTTTAATTTTAATTTGTCTATATTTCAACCAAACTTTCCTGCTGCCAGGACAAGAAAATCATTCCAGGCACTGCTTTCATTATCATTAACAAACTGTAAGTCCTGTGCAGTTTTCGCTTTTGGCCCAAGCAGATCACAGTATCACAGTGTTGATAAGGTTGGAAATGACTTTGAAGATCATCAAGTCCAACCTATAATCCAACCAAAATCTAACATCTATAACATTTATATCATGACCCTCCACACCTCATCCAGTCTACCCTTAAACACCTCCAGGGACGGAGATGCCCAAAGATTGCACTTCAAGGGTCTCTCCTCAGCTCACATTGAAGCATCACCTCAATTTCCTAGACACATTCTCCTCCAGGATTTTCCTGGAGGATAAGGGAAGTTTATCCCTGAGCATTTCAGCTTGAATGTGCCTCAATAGTGAGGTAGGCTGGGTTTGACAAAGTAGTACTGACTCTTATTAAGGTCTTTGGGTGGGTTCAGAGTCTGCCTTCCCTCTTTGCTACCTACCAACCCTGCATCCGTGGGGCATCAATCTGTTTTGCGCTTGTGTTTGAGCAGCTTTGCATTCAAAATGCCAGTGTGTCCCTCTGGGCTGACTGGTGTATGAGCTCTAAAGCCACTATGGCCTCTGCTACAGTCATATCACTCCAGATACTGCTCTGCTACTGTGCCAGCTCCCAGCTTATATTGACTCCAATAATTAATTGCTTTTTCTATTTTTAAATATGAAAGAGTCTCTGTTCAGCTGTCAAGTGCAGTTATCGCAGGCATGAAAGAGCCAGTTTTTAGCTGAAGTTTATCCAGAGGTTGTTTGGGATTTGTAGAGTAGATCTAGGGGCTGCATTTCTCTTCTGAGTACTGTTCCTCTGGGGCTTCAAGATTGCCAAGTCTCACACAATTTCACCCTCCCTTTCCCTGCAGCATTAGGGCTGGGATGGAGAGCTGCAGCCCTGGTACTGCCTTGGCCTGGCTACCTGGAGCTCTGTCCTGCAGCGCTTGCCCACCTCGAAAGGTGGGTCTTTCCTGCTCATAAATCGATTTTCTTGAAGAGGCAAAGTAAGTTCATTTCATCTCTCTGTGCCGGACTCCACTTGTGGGTCATGGATGCCTCACCCTCCTGGTCTAGGAAATGTCCTGGTGGTGGGGAAATAGCACAGGTATCAGCTGTGTCACAGCAACACCTGCTTGTCTCTCCTGATTGAAGCTAACTCTAGGGATAGAGGTTTAAACTGTATTTTTTTTTAATGGCATCCAAACAAATGTAAGCTAGCAACATTAAAGTGACAGTAGCAGCAAGACCAGGCGGCCAATGTGACCCTCAGCTGGCTGGAGGCTGTGATGGTGATGGCCAGGGCAGTGCAGGAGCAAGCTAAAGACTTCACAGCATCTACCTTCCTGTTGCTGTTTATTGAAAGCTACTTGGGCAAGTACTTAAGCGTATTTCTGCTGTATAAGTAAAAAAAATATCGAGCTTTACTAATTTTTTTTAAATTTATCTTGACTTGCAAAGCGAGTTGACCACACACTAGCAGGCTGCTTTCCCAGGCTACACAGATGACGCTGCTTCTCTGCCTGGATGAGCACTGACTTTGCTGCACTGCTGCACGATGGCTACAGCCACAGGATACCACCTCCTTGCACTGAGGAGTGGGGCTGGCATAAGCCATGGTGCTTACTAGCTAAGAAACCATCAGCTGATGGCTTGGGGATCTCTCTGGGTCACAAAAAAGCTGACCAGGACTTTTCATAGGGCTGTAATGGCATGTCCAACTGCAGTGACAAAACTAGTTTCTGCTGGCAAGGTTTTGTAGTGTCGGTCAGGTTTTGTTGTGGACACCCATCTGACACCGCCTTTCAGCTGATGGTATCCTCACCCAGCCACTCAGCTAAAATGCCTTTCTGGAAGGAGCTGCATGTGGTTGTGCCAACTGCAAGGAAAAGGCTGAGGTTAAATTAGGTTTGCTAGCTCATGTTAGCCAAACCTGATGGAAGGCAGACTGACTTCTGGTAAACAGATGTGTTTGTTTAAGATATTACCACCCTGGGAGTTTGTCAAAATCACAGCCCTTATCCAAACTGGTGGATAAAACAAGTCAACATGCCTTTGGCATCCCAGTTCACTGCCTGGCATCTTAGTGTGAAGCAGCCTCCACATGTGTTTATCTCAGCCTTGGGCTGCTGGGATGCCTGTGGCTTCAGTATGTGTTGCTTTCTGAGAGGCTGGGGAGTAATAATCTAGCAGAAAAGGTAGGATGGATGGCAATACAGCACAAATTCCTGGAGCTAGGCTTTCAGAGCGAGGGTGGTACTCAAGGGGCAACTCAAGTCACTCAGATCTGACATTTCTCCCTCCATTCAGCCTAGTGTTAGGGGAGAAGACAGCAATCGAGGCATAGCTGAGCCATCAGGAAGTCACAGGGACATCCACGGTCTGCACAGGTACCCCATATTTGTGTGTGTGGCATTATGACTCCCAGAGCATATGTGACAACTCACACCAGCCAGAGCAGGCTTCGAGGCTCTTGCAAGGCTTTGGCAATATAATGGGGAAAAGTTCCTCCTTCCTCTTTGAGAAACAGAGCAGCAGGGATAAGAAGCCAGGCATGCCACAGAAGTAGCAATCAAACAGTTTTCTTAATTGGGGCTCATTTTGTAAGAGATCCAGCAAGTTCCTGAATTTTGCTGACTTTTTTGGAGGGCTGGAATTGGTATTTCTCTGAAATCTGGAAAAAACACCCAGCAAGTAAGATCGGTGTGCGTATTTCTTGAGTGTATGGTACCTCACTCTATCCTCATCTGCATAAACCAGGAGGGCTTCCCACACCAAGAAGTGGACTCACGGCCTCTTATTTTCTGTTTGCTTCACCCTGAGTATCAAGATGAAGCAGGCACTGAGACAGCAGTCCTTACACTTTTTCTCTGAGCAGAATACTTCCTTTCCAAGACGCTCATGCACTGACTCCCACAGAAGCCGAAGCCAATAGTGTAATAGTACCTGTGCAGCACTCCTGAGCAAAAGGTCAAAATCATGCTCCCTGTCTGAGGACCTGAAGGTAGTCTTAAAGATTACGTTAGGGCTTTTGGAGATTTATGATATAATTCCAGGCTGTCCATGGGCTTCCCCCCTTCCACCCTCCCCCCGCCCCTTGTCTAGTTGCCTACAAATTATAATAAATTGGAAACATTGAATGCCTGAATATCCAGTATCCAGGGTCCCTGACCCAATGATGACTGATGTTTGGAGTTCTCAAAGTGAGTGATGTCAACGTGTGTGACCATGGTCAATTTATCACTGCAACAAAGAGTCAGCTATTGGGGACAAGAATATTTCAAACCTCAAAGGTTTAATCCTGGATGTATATCTCCACTCATTTAATGATATTTCACTATTATAAATTGGGAGAGTGCTGACTCTAGGGGTTGGAGACTGTAATTCTGTTACTGATGCACTCTTCCTTGTCTCCTCGCTGGATTTTTTTACTGGGAACATCACAAGAGTTTTGTGGGGCTTGTGGGTTTTATGAGCTATGCATTTTATAAGTCCATTTATGTACCATGCTTTTCTCTCACCTGTACCATGGTAATTCTGGAGTGATTCAATTTTTTATTCATTAACAGGGCACAGAAATCACTGCAATCTCCCCAATATCATTCCACCTTTACGGTTGCAGCATAGTGGTTTTCACAAGTAAATAAGATGGTTGCAGGAAAATACAAATGTTGACTGGCAGAAAAATTTAACCTACTAAACAAATCCTCAGCAACTGGTCAAACTTGTAAGGTACCAGATAGAAAAAAAATTGCTACCACGCAAACAAGAGTGTATTTTCAAACTTGATAGCTGTATCTGAAACAGAAGAAAAAATAAAAGAGAAAAAGAAGAAACCAACAGCCTCAGGAGCAGCACAAAACATCCTTTGTTGCCGGACGTGAGAAAAACACTACAGTTCTAAAAAAAGCCATAGGAAGGAAGTGGAAGAACCTCAGAGGCGAGTGGGAGTGTGAAAGGAATGTGGCTGCATTTTTCCCCCTCCCTGGATGTAAGCTTGCTGTTTGCAGGCAAGGGGAGAGCTGTTGTGAGCATTTTACTATTTGGGAACTTTGCTGTTCAGAAGTGCAGCGCATATTAAAGCAACTGACTCTTCCATTTTCTCTTTCTGGACTTTCCAGTTAAAAAAACCCAAGACCCCAAATGACTACCAGGTTTAGCATCCAATTTCTGTTCTTGGTGCTGCTTCTGTAAGCTCAAAAGGATCCGTAAGCTCAAAAGGATCTAATTTCTACTGATTACTACATTCTTGCATTGAGTTTTACCACTCTGATGCCCCCACTCTTTGCGACTTCCTTGCTACACCCACAACCAATAAAACATGGGAGGGAGGAAGCACAGACGAGTTCGGCACTGAAATATTTGGAAAAGTTCTGAGTTGTATTCCTTGCAGCTCCCAAGACACTGAGATTGCCAAAAACCAGGGAGAAGAAAACAGAAGAGTCATTTGAAAACAATGTCATGAAAAGCAAATCAATTTCGTATGCATTTCTGAGATTAATGACCAGCATAAAAGAGAAAGAACTCATGGACCTCACTCTTAGAAGGACTTTATGGGAGACTTATGGGGCAGATACTCTCTACTTGAAACTACCTGCATCTTTAAAACATCTATCTAGACCACTGGGCCAGAGAGTAATGTGATGGCTCTGAATAATGAACGACTTGCTAAGCCACAATCCCTGCTGGTACTACATCCCTCAGAGTCATGCATTTGCTGAGCAGTGCTGTATGGGCCATATTTGCTTAACCTTAGAAAACGCCTTATCATTTCAGCATGAATTTGAATTCTCTAGAGAGCCATCAGTCAGAAATAAAATTTTAGATGTTGAACTGAAATAGAAAAAACACCTGAGATCTAAAAAGATACTAAAAAACTTGATTTAAAAATTATTTCTTTCTTTATTTCTAAGTGATGTTTGTCATCTCATTGCCTGACTAAATCTCGCAGTAAGTATGAAATAATAGGAATTTTGTTTTATGAGGAAGTAATGTAAACTCTGAAAAGGCTCACCTTTCACATTCCTTCTTTGTGTCAGTACAGCATATTCTCTCTCTTTCCAACAAGAAATACAATTTATTTTCACTATTTCTCTTCATTTGCTCTCCATTTTTAATAAGGTTTGCAAGAGAACATACTTTCTGTTTTGTTCTAGAGCTTATTTGCTTCCCTACTGTCCACAGCCACACTGTGTGTCTCTGTACACTGCTGCAGAGAGCAAAGGCAGCCAAAGGGCACAGGAAGGATAAGTAGAAGTAGTAACAATGCTCCTGACAAGTCAGGCTAACCAGGAATCTGTCTCCCTCTTCCCAGGAAGGTGAGAGGGAAATCAATTTTGCTTCTTCATAAAAAATGTGACAGAACCCCCACATACCCTATGGTTACTGTGGCTGCCATACTTCACATTCCTAGTTGCTACAGATTTGCTGTGACCTTAGCAAAGCCTTTGACACGGTTTCACACAATAAGCTTCAGGAGAAACTTGTGAAACTTGGGCTGGAAAGGAGCACCTTACGCTGGGTTACAAACTGGTTAGAAGGGCGGGCTCAGAGGGTGGTGGTGAATGGTGCAACATCAGACTGGCGGCCAGTCACCAGTGGAGTCCCACAGGGGTCAGTGCTGGGCCCAGTACTGTTCAACATCTTTATCGATGACATGGACGAGGGAATTGAGTCCATCATCAGCAAGTTTGCGGATGATACTAAGCTGGGGGCAAATGTTGAACAGCCGGAGGGTAGGAAGGCCCTCCAGAGGGACCTTGACAGGCTGGAGAGGTGGGCAGGCTCCAACAATATGAGGTTTAACAAGACTAAGTGCCGGGTTCTTCACTTTGGCCACAACAACCCCGTGCACCGCTATCGGCTGGGGGAAGAGTGGCTCGAGACTGGTGAAGTGGAGAGAGNTCTGTGTTCAGCACTTCCTGTGGAAAAGCATGGACCCAACTGCTGCCTTGCATCTAGCAGAACTCCTTATGCTGGTGCAAAAGAGGTGGGAAACCGTGTCCCACTAAAACACTTCTCAGCCACCTCCGTGCAGCAGTGGGAAGGCGAATTGTGGTTTTTTCTGACTGTGGGTGCCTCCCAAGTACTGAGAACAAGTCCCAGAGATGGTTGCTTTAAGCTGAAGTTTTTAAAGCTACTTGCATGAGCAACCACGAGAAACCCTGAAAATTAGATTAGTCCATCTTTTACAGCTCTCTGGTGAGAGAGAGTAAGGCAATACCTTCTATTTTACACAGGCAGCCAGATAAAGCTGCAGGTTGTGCCTAAAGCACATGGGAAATATGTCACAGAGTAAAAGAAGCTGTGACTTCCAAACTAGCAGGATAAGCCCTTTCTGACGCAAGGCCCTTCTTCCTGTCCTTCATAACAAAGGCCTGACTCAGACCCATGGCTCTGGGTACTCTTCACTGACCCACTATTTACCCAGACCTTTCTCCAGGGATGGTGAGAGCTCTTGAGTTTTGAAGAGAACCTCTCAGTGCTGGTAGTTGATAGCACCTCAGGGCATACCAGATGCCAGAGTGATGATTTCCTTCCAAGCATATTGACTGACAGTTCCTGCAGTTCCACTTTTTTGTTTATGCACGCAAAAACAATCCTGAGTCTTCTTCAGCTCCTTCTGCACTGTCATATGGAACCCTGATGGCCAGGGAGAGCCACAGGAGGACAGTTCCACTGGAATGTGTGGTTACAACACTAAGCTGTGATTGAGGAGTTTGGTGCCCAATTCTGTCGTCATCTTCCTGAGTGATTCTGACTAAACCTCAACGGACTTGATCCACAGCTCCTCTGTTTTCTCTGATTGCCTTCAAGATCTACCAGGTTTGAATTCAAGTTTTCTCCAAGGCTATGGGGCACTGCCATCATGACCATTACATCCTATCACCAAGCCCAAGAAGAGATCTGGACTGTCTGCAGCTAGACTGTTAGTCGCTATACCACTAATGGAAAGGGACAGGCTTGATAACTCATGAGCATTTCTAGTGGGCAGTGTGAATTCTGCCTTCCATGCCCAGCTTCTTTGCTCTACAAGGCAGCTTTTCCAGGTAGGATCTCTCTCCTACAGCCTGCAGGACCACAAGGACTCCCTCCAAGGTGGAGGCTCATCATTCATGCTGTAGTACTAAGACTCATAACAGGATGTCGGCTCCTTGGTGGGAGGCAACACCCACACACGCAGGGAACGATGCTGGGAAAATTCCTCAGTGCTCCTCTCATGGCCCATGTGTCCCAGCTCTGCCAGCAAATATCTGCAGGGGTCCCTGGGTCGCCTGTGCACTGCCTGTCCTGTAGCCCCTCTGCTTCCCACCACTCCCTCCATCACACAGGAGGATGAGTGCAATGCGCTGGTGAAGATGTACCTATGGTGGTCTAAGGCTCTTTCACGTCATCAGCTCTTGTAGGATCAACAGCCATCAGTCAGAACATGACTGTTCCCAGAAATCTTTCTGCTTTCATATTAATGAGATCACTTTTTATAAAACAGTGTGAAAAGCGAGATCAGATGTGGTTTTCGCTGTGGGAAATGCACTGCTATTTGTCATTCATAGGATGACAGTGTGAAGAGCTGCATACAATCTACCCCTTGCTTTCCATCTCCACACTTGGGTGAATGGGGTGTTTTCCCTGTGCCTTCCACCCTCACCAGAGTTTATTTTTAACTCATTGGCTGTCACTGTGTCTATCTGGTGTCTTGAAGTGCTAACAACAGCTTGAAATTGACTAGTACAAAGCTGATACTCGATTAGTACCAACCAATTCAGCTTTTGGTTCCTGCTCATCGGTGCTGGGCGAGGGGAATGTGCTGTAACCCATTACCCAATCCCTCAGTCAGCCCAGGCTAGTTTTTTTTTTTGTTTTGTTTTCTTTACAGCAATCTCTTGAGTGGTTGCAGAAATGCAAACAGAAAGCGCTCCTGACAGATTGAAAACAATTAGGAACGTCTCAGAGTCACTGGAGCAGAGATTTTGTTATGATAATAAAGAATGTTCTTTGCTGGTGTATTATTTTAAAAGGAGAAAATTAAAAAGAAATATATCATGAAGGAGCTGACAGTGCTCAAAACCCACATCCTGTTGTTATCCATGGGCCTAGTTCTATATACCGCTGGCAGCTGTGAGATGAACTTTCCCATTAGGCCCCTTCCAAGCCCTTAACCCTGACCCAAAGGGACCTTCTTTCCCTCTTTTAAAGGGAGGGAGAGAAATCAATCTCCCTGCTGATTCAGCTGTGGGCCTCTTATGTCCAAAGAATATTAGCACTGCAAAAAGAAGAAGGAAATAAAAAAGCAGCACAGATTGAGGTTTTTTTAATGATGTGGATCGGTGATATTTATGGACTAAGGTTCCTATCCCTGGGACCCATTTGATGCAATCAAATTACTTTCATAAAGCATCAAAGACTTGGATTCTAAACTGAAACCCCTTGTTTGGTCTTAATTCCTTCCAGCATACTTAGAACTAATAATTTCCAAGACCAGATTACAGTCACGGATACTACTACTCCTAGCTCTTGTAAACTTCCTTCTGTAGGACTGCCTTGCTTGAGAATCATAGACACTTTTCTCTGGCTATTTAAACAGCTACACACGTGTCTTTTTAATTTCCTAAGACAATGCTAATTGCTTTTAAGATGTTCCTCTGGCTCACTGCTATTACTGTTGAAACTCGCTTGGTTTCCCTCTTTTCCCTCTTTTTTCTCTATTTACAGGCTTCTAGGAATATATTAAGCAGTGTTTCTGTCCTCTTAGCTACCTTGTTTTACACCAGTAACAAAAAAAAAAGAGAGAGAAAATGGAGAAAAATGAAAAAAGGCTCAGAAAGAAAAAAAAAAGAAAAACAGAGAGAAAAAAGGGAAAGAGAGAAAAAGACAGAGAGAGAAAGAAAGTCCCACCACACTTTACCTAAGGCTCACATCTTTTCGATCTTTATAAAAAGCTAACAGTTGCTCATTTAGAGGCAGAAGTAAAAAGTTCACCAGAAATGCCCCCATCTGGAAGCATTTACTGGCTTAAGGTATCTCTGTTTTTTGCCATGTTCCTGTGAAGTCACATTTACAAGCTAAGCCAGCTTTCTGTTCAGACAGTCAGGATACAGAGGCAAAATAAACTTTAGCCCAGAGCCTTAAGTATACTCACAGAGCCTTGCAATATACCACTGTCACAAAAGTCCCATTAGCGCAGCACTGCCTGCAAGACACGCTCCAGAAGAAGAGAATGCAGCTATTTCAGGAGGTCTTGTACCTAGCCAAAGGTTTATGTCTGGTCCTGTATACTCCCAGTGACTCCTCTGAAGCTTATGAGCACAGGTTTCAATGAAGGCACCTTATCTCAGAGTCACAGAGTATTCTGAGTTGGAAGGTACCCACAAGGATCATCGAGTCCAACTCTTAAACAGCACCACTGGCTCCCCGGAGGGACTCGAACCCCCGGTCTCCTGAATGCGAGGCGGGGACACTCACCACTGTACTAAAGTGGATTAGCTTCTGCCAGAACAAGCTGATGCAGGTCCAGGCAAGGAAGCTGGAGATGGATAAATGGGGGCAGCTCTCTGGACAACAACTCAGGTGAGCAGCCTCAACACTGAAGATCAGCAGGTTAGCACACCCCAGCTTTGTCACACACAGGCAGCTCAAGGAGCGCTCCAGGCTCCTTGGAGACTTATAGCTCATACCCCAGAATGATCACAAGGTAACTCACTTAACTTTGGCTAATTTCACATGGATTCACCCTGACCTAACTGTGTCCAGGACAGGGTCAGCTTCTTCAATGTAAGAGAAGGACTGAAAACTTGATGGGAGATGTCTCTGGAGCTGAAGGTGCTGAAGGCTCCAACATCTTTACTGCTTTTACCATGTCCTAAACACATAAAAATAGAGAGAGGGAAGAAGAGAGGGAAGAAGAGAAGTTGCTACTACTTCATACAGTGAGAAACTCTCCCTTCAGCAGAAAAGTTGCCTTTGCTTCAACTCTTCATAGATGATTCTGGTGGAGGCAGAGGAGGTGTCTGGCATTACCAGACGAGAAGTAGGCCACTGAATTCCACAATCTGGTTAAATCCAAAATAAATCCAGGTAATTCCTTGTTATTGTGACAGCAGAAGGATGGATAAGTGTACTTTAAACCCACTACATTTTAATGTTATTTCTAGCTTTGCTATCTAAAACAAAGTGTACAGATTGGAAAACTCTGACCTAAAGGCTTTATCCATTTCATCTGTGAATGAACTCAGCAAAGGTTTTCCTGGCCTGACTAGGAAGTGGTGAAATTTAACTCATTCATATGTCAAAACTACTTTCAGAGCCTTGGTGATGAAGCTTAGTGGAAGAGTTGACTGCTCAGAAAATGTGACTAAGCCTTTCCTCTCTCCTGTTCCACCCCAAAAAACTAAAATCAGAAATTGGCTAAAAAAGTGCCTTTTTTTTTTTTTAACCTTTAAACATATAGAATGGAGGAGGGAAGTATTTTATAGGACTCCAAGGTTTGAAGTGACTCTTCACCTTTCCCAGCTCTTCTCTGCTCCTGAAAGCAGCAGCCCTGATTTTTGATTCCTCCTGTTGCAGATCCAGATACGAACCACAGGATGTGACCTAGGAGGGGCGCAGTACCTCCAGTGACTGGGGAAGGTCTCTGCAGTCTGTGTCTCCTAAAGCACTCCCTCTCACAGCAATGCAACTTCACAACTTCTCCTCTTGTCTGTGATCCCTGAGTGTGCCATGGAACTGGGATGAGTTGAGCCTGATGTAAGGATCTCAGAGAGGGAGGGAGGCCACAGGGCTCGAGCTGCAGGGTTGGAATGGGCCATGGCAGGAGACCTACATCCTTAGAGCAATCACAGCATTCAAGGACCTGGGGGTTGAAGTGAGACCAAACTGCAAGGTGAGACTGCTGCTCCAGTCAGGTGAGCTGGTAAGCCACCAAGGATAAGGTGTTATCATTATTCTAATTAGCTGCTGAATTACAATCTCTGATTTCATCATTTTGAAGAGTGTGCAAAGAAGACTCCAGGGAGAAAGAGCCTTAGCACAATGCACACTTTCAACACAAAAACTGGGCTGCCAGGATCACATAATCTTTTGGCTCATGGACTTACAGTGTGGAGGATAGGAATGTGCTGAAAAAGGAAAGCCCTCTCTATGTCTGAGTAGCCTCTAAGGTCAGGCATGTAAGAGAAGTTTTGAGGGGAAAGAAAATCAAAAACAAGCTAGCTATTTGTTTAAAAACAAAAAGGAAAAAAAGAATACTATAACCATGTATAATCATCTAATTGTGTGAACACTTTCCTGTTGCCATCAGAGAGAGAAGTTGCAAAGAGGACACTACTGTACACCACAAGACTGATAAAATTACAGGAAGTAGGAAGAGCGGGTTTCTGTGCACTTCACATTTGGAGGAAGGAGACCTATAAAAGAGAATGAGGAGACAGCAATAGAAAGGACAGTCCGGGAGTTGAAAGTTATAACTATGCGACATTGTGACCTTTCAAGCCCTAGACTTCAAATCAACCCTGGCCAAACAAGACTGTCCAGAGGGCCAGGCATAATGGCAACAGGGTCATGTCACATGAAATGTGAGAAAACTCTATATTCGACAAATAAGAATCAGTGAACTCTGTGGCTAGCCTCATGAGCACAGCTTCTCACCCGAGGGCAAGCACTGGCATCTGCCACCACCTCCTCAGATCTGCACTCCTGTTTTGTTGGTACACACAGCTCTGGCAAGGACTCATAGGCCTTTGCTCTCCATTTTGTTTCCTTCTTGCCTTGTCCTAACTATAACCTGTGGTTAGAAAAGAAAAGATTAATGTAATTAGTCTTCACCAGTGCCTGTCTCTGAAAGAAAATTAGTTTTCCTCAGGTATACAGATACCACATCTTATCTGTCATTCTTTAAATGGCGGGGCCTTTTAAGCCTGTGTGTCTTCTCTGCAGAAGTCTCAGTGAACATGGGGTCCTGGTGGCTCCACAAAGACACAGACTCATAGAGCACCTACACCAGAGTCCTCTGCTGCTCTAACAATCACCAGAGGATGAGGAAAGGATCTAGCAAGAAGCTGTTTCTATCACATATACTCAGCTAGTGTAATCACCAAGTTACAACCAGGTGTTCAACACTAAACGTACCAGAAGCTCTAACAAAGTGCTTACAGTTGCCTTGGGGATAACAACTCCTCCTGTTATTATCAGTGGGGAAACTGAGGCAGAGAGAAAGAGGGAATTGCTTATGGCCACACAGAGAGTGAATAGCCAGACTCCAAGCTCTTCTACCAAGCTCTTCCACCAACACTTTCAGCTGTGATCATCCTTTTGGGCCATGCTGCCTGCCACCAGTCAAAAACAAGAAGCAGGTTGCAACTCGGCAGCTTACAAGACTATAAATATAGTTCAAGGTTGTGCTGATAAAATAATAATCCACAGGAGTTAAACCTGAGCCATTTATGTGTGTGTATAACCAGGGCTGGGAGATGTGTTTACAATGCTGCTCCAAGATTTCCTTTCCATTATACTCTAAGCAAATGCATACTGTGCTGAAGACAAAATACTCTCTTCACGTGGCTGTTCTTTCTTGGACCTTTCTCACCTTCCAGATGTGGTTCTCTTTTCTACCTCTCCCTCCTGCTTGTTCTTCTGGCCGTCAAAATCCTTCCTGCCTGCCTGGATGGGACAACAGGAGCAGGGAGCCACCAGACTTGCCCAGTTGAGAATAGTACAGTTAGAGCCTTTCTCTTGCAGAATCAGTAGCAGGATGCAGAGGAATAGGAGGCAAGTGTAAGAGAAGGGAAAAAACTAAAGACAGAGAAAGGATAATTTGTCTTACAGAACACTACCTATTATGGTTGGTGTACAACTCTACACTAAACGTGATCTAGAATATGAAGTAATGATAGCTATCTCCACCTTCCCACCAACACAGTTTGGGAGTCAGCTGAGAAGAAAGGTCACTGGTTCCTTCCCCTCATGCGCATCCCTCCAGAGATGTCCTTGCAACTTTCTTCTCCTCTCTCCCTGGCTGCTTTGCTTTGCTCAGACACAAGGCACAGCTGCAATCAGGGACAGGCTGCCAGAACAGCATGCCTCTCCCTTTTCTGGTTGATTTTAATCTCACCTTCTTGCATTTTCAACATACTCATCAATTCTCTTCCATAAACAAGTCAAGGCTTCACTTCATTCACAGTTTTTGCTTTGAGAGCTTTTCCTGTGAATTCACCCCATGTATTATAATGTTGGATCATGTTTAATTTATGCTGTTCAGTCTTGCCTTCAGATCAGCCTCCCTGTCCAGCTGCCCCAGACTTTTCATACCACTGTCCCAGCATAAGGGCTTGGAAACTGGACCCTTCCCTCTGGAACTCTCTTGGCTTTTCCACTCTAGTTGGCTCAGCTCCTTTCCTTCCCAGCCTACCAGCTGTTCTGGAAAAAGCAGTTACTTCCAGAGCACCACAGGCAATGACCCAAACTGCTTTGTGCTCTTTGGACAGTCAAAGTATGCCCTGGTTTGGGGTGCTTTCATGTATCAAATTCCTGTGTGGCCTGACTTCTCAGACTGCAGAGCAACTTATGTCAAAGTCAACGGGTAACAAAGAGGCTCAGCATCCCTAGGGATTACAGCCAGGCATGCAGGAAACAGTAGCATCCCAACTGAGGGGACAGATTAAACCATAGAGTCTCATTCAATTCCCAGGGGAACCCGCTGAAATCTTTAGGTGAAGGTCATAACCAGTTCCAGTCATGCCAAATAAGTAAATCCCACAAGCACAGTTCAGCTTGTTCAAATGCATCACATTCCTACTCTAATCACTGATTAAAGAGGAAGAAACTCTGTGAATAAATTCTGTTATTGCAAGGGTTGGACTTAAACCCCTATCAGTTCATACCTTGTTGCAACCATAAATCTTCTTCAGTGACAGCAAGTTTTTATCAAGAAGTTACCATATTCTTAATATCTGGCGTCTGGCCTAAGATCCATAGTTTATAATTTTTTCTTAAAATAAGCCAAAAAATTCATTACATATATTACTGTAAACCCCCAGGGTTTAAAAACCAAGACTTGGACCACAAAATCATGAGACTGGCTTAAAAAACCCAACAAAAACAACCCAGAAGATTTAAGAAAGAAAACAATTAAAATAATCCAACATTCATTCACTACCAGGTTTCTGAAGCTATGATACACTTTGACTAAATGTTCACAACATTTTTCCCTATAGCCATGATAGGGTCAAATATTTCTGAACAAATTTGAGATTTCTGCTTTCTCACTTTCTTTCAGGGCTGCTGGTTTACCAGAGAAATTGTATTATTAGAACTTGCCGTCATAAATATATGAATTCACTGCACAAACCAAATGAAGTTGGTAATTATGGAATAAATCTTTTTGCTAATAATGACACTGACAATGATGTAACCATGCCAGAATTCTGATGCCATTCTGGTTGAGAACATTATATTGTCCCCGGGACACTAGCAATCATTCGAATTAGCTGTCATAATTGGCAGTGAATTCAGACCTACCCAATGGACCAAAATGATACAATGGGATCTTCACAGGCATTAGAAGGAGTTGGAAAGGGTGAGGTGATTTGGCAGGTGTAGAAATGAAATTGGGAAAAACAAGATAAATATTTTCCCTGTGAATAATTGTCCACAAAATCTGCAAGTGAGACAATAAAACCCAGCTTACTGGAATAACTTTGGTCTGTGAAAGAAAGTTTTTCAGTGAAGATGAATCAGAATGGTAAGTGAGACCAAAAGAATATCCCATACAAATGCAACTGTGAGGCAGCACTGTGTGAAGACTGAATGGCTTTCGGAACACCACTGTCTGATGAGGACTGTGGTGTCCAAATCCTATTCAGTTCTGGAGGTGGAATAGCATAGTCAAGAGCTTCCAGTGGTTCCTTTGGGAAAGGCAAGCAGCTTCTGGTGTTTTTACATGGTATTCCCATTACAAAGGCTACTAATTTTTTTCCCAGTACAGTGGGGTCTCCTATAACGTGGACCCACGGTCTTAATTGGGATTCGCGTAGCCCAACTTCCATGTTGAATGGTGGCCGCGGCACCACCGCCACCTGTGCAGCCACCGTCACCGCTGCCGTTATGGCAGGTTGCACATCCGCAGTTGCAAAACGGGTCTCCTACATCGCTAAAAAATCATGTCGCTACGATCTGAAGCTGCAATATGGGGGGCGTGAAGTGCAAGAGGGCTGACGGTATTTTGGACTATAGTCTGACCATTAACTCTAAATATCTAATGTACCCTTTACAGTTTGGTACCTAAGGGCAAAAAGGGGGCTCATATTTTTTGCTACTTACATTGCCGGGCTCTTGGCAAAATCAATACATAATCAGTTCCCATGGTCCCTTCTGGCATCCTACCTGAGCTATGAAGCCTACCTGTAGAGTAGCAAGGATTTGGCCAGGTGGTGGTTGGATGGCCTGAGCATTTGAATGGAGCTGCCCAGAAATAATTGAGACATTTAAATAAGGCACAAACCACAACTAGCCTTCTGCTATTCTACTCTTCCTCTCTGCAGACTGTAGAAGGAGCTGGAGTGAGCAAACCCTATCTTGTCACAACTCAGAAGCCAGCATGATGTTTCTTACAAATTCTCATTGGGCTGAACAAAAACAGCAGTCCACATGTCAGGGAACTCTTATCCTCCATATCTAGAACATACTTTGATAATGCCTACTGCAAAAAGCCTCAGGATGACCATTTTATTATCTACTTGTTATTGATTCTGATTATTTTCATGTCAAAGTTGATCTCCAAGCTCCTACAGATCTCTGGTACAATTGATATTCAAAGACGGATAAAGAGGGAAGAGATTTACACTTGCTGAGAGAAATATTGACTTGCATACTTGCAGTTATGTTTATATAACCTTCTGAGCAGCAATTGGCCCTAAATGGCTTGTTGGGACTCAAAACATTTCCAGAACAATACATCAAAATAATCTTTTCTTCTAGGCCATGAGATGATGGTAGTGTACCTTGCCTGGGGGTTCTGTAGCCCTAAACCAATGAAGGTTTTGTAAGCCTTAAGGTTTGTAAGCCTTTCTGGAAAGGCAGAAGCCCAAGAAGGCAGCAAATCTGGCTGAGGCCTATGTGAAGTAGATGTGCTCAGTCTTGAGCAAGCAGGAGGTCATGTCTAAAAGAAGGCAATGCTATCCTTCAAGGGGAACTCTGTAGAGTACTGTGCCTCTTTGCTCTCCACTGTGTAAAAGCAGAACACAAGTAAACAAGAAACACAGTAATGCAAGGAAAAGGACAGTAAGGCCCCTACAGTAAGCCTTGAAACCTGTATTGGAAATGCTTTCTGAAGATGACACCTTTACAAACAAGAAGAAACCACATAAATAGCGTATCACAACTTAGTCAACTACAAAGGATCTGGGACTCCCTTGATTTCATAAGGTATAGAAATATTTATTTTATCCATTGCACGGTGCCAGAGGGTTTGGATATTTGATCATACTTAAACTGCTTTACTTTTGTAAATAATTGATAGGTGAGAGCAGAAAATATGCTTAAAATAGCTCTGGTAGACACCAGTGGTCCCTCTTACACACTCAAACAATATCAAGGTTGGGACACATACCGACGAAAGAAAGAAAATTTAAAGGTACTGCTGCACCATTAAGCCAACCCAAATATGTCCTTCATGACACACAGCTGAAAGAGGTCACTGATTTCCAAAACAACAAAACAATCCAAACTGCCTGCCCTGAGACATCCAATGCCTACTGATGAGTAAATTGTAGAGTGCCCTCATGTACACAGATGGGGCAGGTTTTCCATCTAAGTGTGTGGTCCAGCTGTGCCTTGTGGTGGGAAGAACAGCTTGGCCATGTTCTACTGTTCAGGCTTGGGAGCAGGATGGGTAAGTGCTGCATGGGCTGTCATTATACCATGGAACCTATGAGACTCTCCTGGGCTTCAGGCCAGGATTTTCATAGGGAGCAGGGTGTTTCATTCTACTCCCTAAAGCTACTCTGAATATCATCCCAACTTACTGCTAAAATTTTGTCTTAAGCTATATCCCCTTAGATATTGTAAGGGATCCTGAATGTGGAGAGTTTGAGTCAGATGTTAATTATCAAGGTTTATCCCATTCTCTTCTCAGAGAGAGGCTCTTAAATGGAAATTGTAGGGGTGAAGGGTGGTAATGCAGCCACGGTCTCTCCTCATCCTCCCTTACTCTCTTATCTCTGCCCCTATTCCAGAGCTTCATTTTGGCTGATGTGCCTTGTTCGCAGAATTACAGTATCACAGTATAGATAANATATGTACAGATAAAGAGGAAAGTTTTCACTAAAGTACCTAGAGCTCCCTAGAGCTCATGTTCATTCATGACCCCTGTAGAGGCATATTCCCTCTTCAGAGCAGCCAAAACACACAAAAATTTCCATGCTTGTCACCAGTGTAACTGGAAGAATTGGGCTAAAGGTATTTAACAGGCACACTCTCAGACATGGAAGTAAACCTGTACATGGTGATTATGCCAATCAGCAACCCTCCTTGTCTCTGCAGACTTCACTACATGTAATCAAATGCATCAGTATTTCTGTTACTTAAACGTTTACTCACTAGGGCTTATGTATCTGCTACAAACCCTCATTCTGAAGTTAGCTGTGAGTTTATTCTTCTGCATATGCTTTTAATAATTGAAAACCAGCTATGATCTCCTCAGCTGAGTGGCATTTTGCAGCACATTTGTCCATATTGAGAACTATGCTTAATATTTGCAAACCAAGATAAACAGAAACAAAAGAAAGGAAAAACAATTTGCAGCTTTCCAATGCACACACATCCAGCAACATTTTTCTCTCCCAGCAAATATATCACAAATGCACTAGACCAAGAGCAGCAGATGTGAGGAGTGCCAGTTCTTTGAAATAGTTTATTTTACAACCAATTAGATCAATCATCCACAGCCTAAAAATTCTATGTTGGCAGTTACACCAGAGAAGCAGAGACCTCTGCTAAAACAGCCTCCAAAGATCTGGAGGCAAACATAATTGCTAAGTTTGTTTCTTTTACATAGAAAAATGATAATTTATGCACAAAACTCTGCCACTTTTTCTCTTTTTTGCCCCGTTAAATATACTCATATAGATTTTTCTACCTCATAGCAAGCTGATTGCCGTATTTGTGTATGCAATGAAAGGTTTGGGGAGGAAACTACCATCTATATGGTCTGCTTGCCCTCTGCAGTTTTTCATCTTCTTTTTGTATTTATCAGGGAGATGGGAACAGAGCTGCTTGTCTCAAAGATGTTTCTAGGAAGTGCTCACAGCAGCTCAGCTGTCTGCAGAGCATGCTGATAAGGCTCCAGAACTCGTAGGTCTTTTTCACTCTGCAAGCATCTCCAACCTCCACGAACTCTTGCCTTTCTTTATGTATTTTTATCATTTTTATATTATGCTATCATATAATAAAGCTGATGACAAAGCAGCAGCTTCCTGGAAATTGCTCCTCTCTGTTGAAAGGAGACCACCATGGCCAGAAAAATGGAGATCTGTCTTGGGTGCTTCAAGGCTGTCTGCCTTCAGGAAGTTTTACAGAGAGTTTGAAGGTAAAGAGAGAAAATTTACTTGATGTTTGGTACATTTTAAAAATTCCTCCTCAAAACTGCAAAAATACTTTAATGAAAATTCATTTAGTGTCCAAGAGGGGCAACTGCCAAAATCAATTGGTGGCACCAGAAGCAAAGCACACAGGGACTGATCAAAGAGTTCACAAAGTAAAAGCAAGTAGCTTATGTCTGGTCTAAATGAGAAGAGAAAGTCAGTCATGAGACAAAAAGATAAAGGTGTAGTCAAAAAAATGCTTGAGGAAAATTCTCTTTTTGACATCGTTTTGAATAAGTTCATTTGTCTTTCTGTTCTCATCACCTTTACATTTGGAGGCTTTCTAGAGATGAGTTTCCAGAGTGCACTTTCAGCACTCTCAAATTACAGTAATTAATAATTACTCCTTTCAGACAGAACTGAGGTTTTGAATAAGATTTTTAGCTCACACCTTTGTCAAGTTCTCAAATGTCCACTCTTCAGGCCTGGATACAAATGCTGGGTCACAGAAGTTGTCTCAGTTTTGACTGTTTACACCAAGAAATGCTCACCAGCAGTACTTGGGCTGCATAATCAATGTCACAACTAAAAAGAAGCATTAAAAAATGAAAGTATTCCCCAAGTGATCAAGGTGAGACTTGCACTGATTTCACTAGAAGTTCTGACTTGCTGCCAGGACCAGGAACATTCCCAGGAATGTTCTGTAAGGTACATTAGTCACTATTGGACTAAACAGCAAAACATGCTGTATATTTAATGAGTTATCCTCAATTTAAGGCCTATAAAGAGCCTACTTTTCCAATAGACCTTTTTTAATTTAGCCCCATTAGTTGAAGATTGCCCATTTAATGCAACACATCATTATGTTTTTATTGTTAGCTTTTTATGAACTGTACCAGATTAGCTGCAGAGAATTTACAGTAGATGCCCTAATTAGACCTTTATAGGTAGCCATAATTTTCTTTTCATGTGCCCATAAAGACTGATAAATTAATCTGCAGGAACACTAACTCCGTCATCTTTTCTCCCTCTTCACCACTCACTCCTTGTTCTGATAAAGCCCTAATGAACCCACTTGCACAATTCCTTTCTGTTTTGTTTTCCTTTAAAGGCTAATTCCAACTAGACAATTGAACCAACTGCAATATTTTTCCATATATGATGCCAGAGAACAAGCAGCAAGCATGATGCTTTTTTATATGGTTTAATCATTTCCATTCTGAGTGGAAAATGATCCATCAACAATAGCAAACAAAGAGGTGTGATCCATAAAGCTTAACTTTGGATCATTTATTTAGCAAAGGGGGAAGGCAGACAGAATAACAAATAGTAAACTCTAGGGCTGCTAATTATCAGTTAATTAGCAAAAAATGTCAGAGTATGAACAGAATCTCTACAAAAACCAGTAGCAACAGAAAGAGTTTTCTCATTTACAGTCTTGAATATGCTGCTCATACAAGACAGCACTCTTAAAAGATCCAGTCTCTGATTCAGCAAAAACCATTCTTTAGCAGCAAAACGTCTAAAACTATCTTAAATATATGCTTAAAACTCCGTTATCTAGAAGAAATGTTCTGCTTTAGACAGGATGCCAATCTACTCTACCTACTTGACTGTTGCAGGATCTCCATTCAATAATTGTTGTCCTTCTTGACACAGAAATCAGTGAAGAGAACACCATCTCTTCATTAGTGCTGGCACCCACTCACAAACTGAAGACCATAACTTTCATTGCACTAAGCCTTTAAAACGGCTTGTCTTCTTAAATACTGGTTCAGAATCAACAATCAAAGGGATTGTTGATTGTATTCCTACCTACCAAACGACAGAATCACAGAATATAGTCGGCCCTCTTCCACTTCGCGCTCCCCAGATAGCAGCTTCACATCTTTGTGGCATGATTTTTCAGCGATTAAGGAGGCCTTTCTTGGGACTGCGCATGCACGACGTGACATGCATGAATAATCAAAGTAGGCAGTCATGAATGTGCAATTCCCCCCCCCCCTGCCCCGGCTACTCGCCCTGAGCTGGCCACGGTGGAGCAGAGCCAGGTGCGCGCCGCTCCCACAGCGGCTCGGTTCTGCTCGGCTCAAGTGCCGCCCGCTCTGCTCCCCTCAGCTCGGCTCCAAGTGAGGAGGCTTTGTGCAGTTATGAAAGATTTACACACTCTTAGGTTAGATGTGGCGTCCGAGACTTTCTTGGGGTAGATGTCTACCTCGCGTATGGAGAGACCAGGTCTACCCACCCGGAGAGACACCGGGACAGTGGCACAGGCGGGTCCCCCACACCTGTGTCCCCAGCCAAGCAGAAAAGGGGTTTTTCATGGTGTGGGGTGGCCGTGGGGGCCAGGTAGCCCCTACATGAACAACAGTACACAGCAGGGCAGTGCCAAAACAGCACCAGAGCACTGGGGGGAGGTGTGAGGGTGTGGGGCAAATTTGCATATTAATGAGCTGCCATTCTACATAGACGGAGGGCTTCACGGGAGATGGACAAGACCCGCGGTAACGTGGTATAGGAGACCTGACTGTACATGGTGAACTGCACTCCTAAACACATGTACAATTTCCTTCTTGGGTACTGAAATGAAAGAAGCTATGCCACTGGTATCAGTCATGAGCAATAATGTGGAAGCAGCATGCTTGCTAATGAACTATTCAAGATATATCAAGTTCTGTTATTAAATTAATGAGCTGTATTAGTGGTTTTCATTGATAGAATGTGGTATTTAAGAGGTCTTGGGCATTTTTCAAAAAGAACACTATACCAACTTGTTTGCTGTACTCCATTATACCAAATACATACTAAGGAAGAAAAATGTAAAAAAGCCCAAGGGTGGGAAGGATTCACCACAGGTAGTACCCACAGTGAGTAGTAAAGGAGCTGAAATACTGCTGGTCCTCTGTAGGATTTAGTGTGCAGAGGAAGTCAGGTTGAGGCCCTCATGCACCCTGGAACCAGAAAGACTCACTACAAAGCTTTCCTCAACACAGGGCATTGCAGTTTCCCTTGGCCTACTCTTTTACTAGGGTGGTAATTTTTTTCTCTTGATTTTCTAAGGAAAAGAAGCATGTGGTCCTATTCCATGTGTACTTATAGATAATCATAGAATCATAGCATCATAGAATTGTTTAAATTGGAAAACCCCTCTAAGATCATTGAGCCTGCCATTAACCCAGCACTGAAAAGTCCACCACTAAACTGTCCTTAAGTGCCACATCTACACACCTTTGAAATACGTACCTCCAAAGATGATGTCTCCACCACTTCCCTGGGTAGCATGTTTCAATCCTTGACCACCTTTCCGTGATGAAATTTTTCCTAATGTACAATCTAAACCTCCCCTGGCACAACCTGAGGTTGTTTCCACATGTCCTATCCCTTTTTATTTGGGTGAAGAGACAGCTTCCCATCTGGCTACAACCTCCTTTCAGGTAGTTGTAGGAAGTGATAAGGTTTGTCCTTGAGCCTCCCTGAACACCCCCAGACCTCTCAGCTGCTCCTCATCTGTGCTCCAGACCCTTCAGCAGCTCCATTGCTCTTCTCTGGACACACTCCAGCACAGTATCACAGTATCACAGTATAGATNATGCAGCACCTCTATGTCTTTCTTCAAGTGAGGGGCCCAAAACTGAATAGAGGATTTGAGGTGAGGCCTTGCCAGTGCCATGTACAGGGGGATGATCCCTGTCCTGGTCCTGCTGGCCACACTATTGCTGATACAGGCCAGGATGCCATTGGCCTTTTTCACTACCTGGGCACACTGCTGGCTCATGTTCCGCTCCTGTTGATCAGGAGCCCCAGGTCCTTTTCCACCACACAGTTTTCTAGCCCCTTCTTCTGCAGCCTGTTGGACTACCTGGGGTTGTCGTGACACAAGTGCAGGAGTCAGCACTTTGTCTTGTTGAATCTCATACAAGTGGGCTCCATTCACTGATCCAGCCTGTACAGATCCCTCTGTAGTCTTCCTGCTCTCCAGTAGATCAACACTCCTGCCCAACTTGTTATTGTCTGAAAAGTGATTGAGGGTGCATTCAATTCCCTCATCTTGATGCCTTAAGGTTTTTCCTCCTATTTTCTGGGATTTTAGTTCGGCCACATAGCTTCACTTAGAAGAGCTTTTATTAGGCTTTTCTTATGAATTGTGAAGATATGCTTGCATTCCTTTTGAAGATAACAAGGGTAGCAAGCCAAAATAGATGGCCAGTGCACTTAGAGCAGTTTGGGGAGAGTAGACTGGGGGGGAGCAGCTCAGGGGACAGATTGAGGGCTGGGTTCTAGGGGCTAGGAGAATATTCGTTGGGTATTTGGGGTACACAAGGGTTAGATGGACCCTAGTTGGAAATTCTAAGGGGTGTAGTTTTTGTAGATTATAAATGTAACCGGATAACTTTTTTTGTTCTTTTTTGGACTTGCTGGCCTCCCATTAAAGAACTTCCCTTTCCCTTCGCCTCTATTAACTTTTATTTAATTTTCTCTACCTGAATTTAGGCAACAATACAGATAATTTCTAAAGATATTAAACAGGCCTGTCTCCAATACTGAGCCCTGGGGAACCCCACTTGTGACAAAACATCAGCTGGAGTTCACCCCAGTTCACCAGTCTATTCAGCACCACTCTCTGGGCCCGGCCATCCAGCCAACTTTTCACCCAGCAATCAGTACACCTGTCCAAGTCATAAGCAGCCATCTTCTCCAGGGGAATGTTATAGGAAACAGAGTCAAAGGCTTTACTAAAGTCTGGCTAGACAATATCCACAGCCTTTCTTTCATCTACTGGCTGGGTTACCTTGTCATGGAAGGAGATCAGGTTAGTCAAGAATATTTGCATCTGCCTAGCCTTAATCTCTAAATCTTATATTTGCTGGCCAATTTTAACCAAAGGTTGAGATATAAAAGTATTTGAAAACATTTTAGGTAATTGTACAATACAACTGACAATAGACAGAGAGAAAACAGAATTGTATTTATGATCCCTCTAAGACAAAGGTGCTTTAGATGATTTACTCCTCAAGAGACATCAGTGAATCCATTCAAGGCAGTCAGGACTTGCTTGTTCTCAGTCCACAGAACAATTAGATGTGTTTCAAGGGGATGCTCTCCCCATATCAATTGTGTCAGTGTAAATCTGGCCCTGGAAGGTGAGTGAGTGCAGGGAATGCCCTTCTTGCTTCACCCCCTCTCACACCTCTCTTCTGATCCCCATGTGGAGCAGGAAAAGGTGCCTCACACCACACTAGGACCCTCTTGCATCTCATCTTCAGGCATTCATTTCCTGCAGATCTCAGCAGATCTGCTTTTGCTGTATATGTATTAAGCAACCAGCACCTTGACTGTTAGCAACATGGCAAAATGTAAACATCCCAAATCTCACAACTGTAGATTAAGCAATCTTGCTCTTAATTTGTGCCCCTTATTAACTTGTGATAATTTTTATCCACAACAACAAAGATAAAAAGGAATAACAAAAGAGTACACAAAGAAAGGAATGAGACTGTAAAACACAGTTCAAACTCCCCCCTATGCAATGAATGTTATAACACACACCAGTCTTGGAAATCTCATTTACAGGACTATATACATAACCCCATCAAATTAAGTAATCCGGCATACAGTTTAGCTCCAGTGTTGTTCGATTACATTAGGGGAAAGAATACTAGGCCTTTAGAACAGTTATAAACCATGTATGATTTTTCACATTATTACTGGCAAGGACCCAGGGTGTGTTTTAGCAAATGCATGGTTCACCAAAAAAATCTGAAAGGCCTGTAGAGCCCTCAGTAAGAAAAATGCTCCATAGCCCCACCTTACAAGTAATTCTGCAGTGGGTTTGCTGAAATAAAAATATGCTCTCAGTAAATAAAATACAGAAGATGTTTTCAGTTGTGTTTGCATGAATGGCAGTAATGCTTGATATACCAGGCGCTGACAGTGGGTAACAGGGCTCCCAGAGGGAGCAGGTTCGTTAGCCGTGTCCTCTATTGCTATCATCTGCCTTTGTTTAAAGCCAGAAACTGAAAAATGACGCCCTAAAAAAGAAGAGTTACTGTTGCCCTCAAAGTTGGCATTCTTTCTGACACCTGACCCACCACAATATGCTTGACCCTGTCCAGGTCCCACATGAACCACATGCTCACAGAGTCTCCTTTGGGCTGGCCACAGACTTTTAGAGGCAGGAGTTCAACAGGAAACGCTTGGCTCACAGCCTTGGTTAGAACTTCAGCTATGTACATGTGAGCCAGTGCATTGTATCCTGGCAATTCACACCGTACCTGTTTTCCCAGGCAGACTAACCTGCTGCCTGACAGTGAATTATGCTGCACAAAAGGAGAATTTACACAGTCTCTATGAAGTGCTCCAGCTCTAAAAGGTGCAGAGGGGGCTTCTTAGAAAGTACAAAAGCCCTAGGAGGCCAGTATTCATAAAGGAAATTAATATATATGGCATAGGACCTTTTTGGTCAACTCAAGTACTTTCTGTGCATACCAAAAAGTATTACAATTCATCTTAGGGATTTGCATTGGATCTGTTCAATGCATCTACTGCTCAGCAAACCCAAAATATAAACATGATCCATATATTTTTAAAGCAGGATCTTACTAATTAAAATCATTGCTTTAAGGAGCTACAACATTTTGTGTCAGAAATCATTCAACAGATTTGGAAACACCAGTGGTATCCCCAGTGTAATGGCACTACTGCCCAGGCATTCTAAAATCATGAGTCAGATGTCTCCCTCCAAAAGAAAAATCACACAATTGGCTCCAAACATGCACATAAAAAATGTAAATCCATTCCAAATATGGTTTTTGATTTCTTAGTATATAATTGGGGTCATGTTTCAATCATTTTTCTGACACCAAAAGCCCTAGAAATTTTTCTTGGCTTTTCAAGTCAGAGCTGAATGATCCTAACATAATCCATTGTTTCTAGAAGTTAAGGTTTTAAGCAAAATAGAAAACACTGTCACAGGTTCACAGGTCCACAGGTTATTCTGAGTTGGAAGGGACCCACAGGATCATCTAGTCCAATTCCCAAGCGAACGGCCACCCAGGGATCGAACACACAAGCATGGAACCACAGGCACCACGCTCCATCCATCCAAGCCTCCCATCATCTAGGCCATGCCACTGAGTTCCTCATGAAGTCTTTTCTTAAACACTTCCAGGGATGGTGACTCCACCACTTCCCTGGGCAGACCATTCCAATGAAAGATCACTCTCTCTGTTAAAAAGCTCTTACTAACATCCAGTCTAAACCTCTCCTGGTGTAGCTTAAGGCCATGTCCTCTTGTTCTGGTATTGTCAGCCTGAGAGAAGAGATTTGCACCCACTGGACTGCAAACTCCCTTCAGGTAGTTGTAAACAGCAATGAGGTCACCTCTGAACCTCCTCTTCTCCAGGCTGAACAACCCCAGTTCCCAGAGCCGCTACCCATAGGGCTTGTCCTCCAGTCC